>VDFB02373472.1:0-27088 GCA_007258455.2 Sequoia sempervirens
AAAGATAAGATAACAACTAGGACAACTAACACCTTCTGAAAGATTCCTTCCTAGGACCTAAGTAAACTTAACTAACTTGTAAATAACTCCCCTAGTAATGAATTAACTAGGTACAAGACTTTATTTACACCAACACCCCCATGGCTAATTAGCTTGGGGAAATGTGTAACTTTAAAATTACCTTTGGCATAATGGATATTAATTATCTAGATTTAATTTACAAATGACTTATCCTATGGTTCTTTCATGATAATCATATCCCTATGGAGCTGGCATCATCAGGAATGACTGCTAAAGCATGTAAACGTCATTTTTCTTTCATTACACCTTACTATCCCAAATGGTGGAGAAATGATAGTTTAAAAGAGGGTAAATTCACTGACGGGCAGTCATTTTTTTGGCTAACTTTGTTTCTGTAGGCCCATTTTTGTGTGTTGTGGGTCACCATGGGAGGTGATAGAGTGAGAATTAAGCTTGATAATTGTGAGGAATTTCATAGGGACCCCATCCCTTGGAACATCTATAAAGAAGGTGGGATAGCACCTATTTTAGAGAATCTTATGGGCCATGATGAGACTTTGTCGGCCCAGTTTGCTAGTTTGTGGAAAGATAGGCAGGTCACCATGGGTGGCATTTTGTTTGAGGTGAATGAGGAGGTAATTGGTAAGGTGACGGACCTCTCCTATGATGGAAATAAATACAAAAAAACACACCAAAATGCAAGACTTTGAGAGTCTCAACACCTTCTTCAAGGATCACGAGGAGTTAGTTAGAAAGTAGTTTAGATTCAACTATGAGGCACTGTCAAAACCTTGGGACAAGGTGTGTCTTGCTATTATAAAATATGTTACTTTAGAAGGTCATTTCAAGGTGTATTAATTTTACCATTTGTCATTGTTAAACCACCTTCAACACAAGGTGATCCTCATCTTTCCATTTTTTCAGCTCACTTCTCTAGAAAACTTGATTAAAGACTCCCTTGAGATTGTCGCTCTCAACCCAAATGATCTGCCCCCTTACCGTTGCATCAGGGCTTAATCTTTAGGCTCTATCAATTTCATCTAGCCTTATGCCCACCCAAACCTATCTCTATTGTGTGTGTTGAGGAATTGGAACCCCTTGATGTTTCCCCCGTTAATCCTTCCCCCACTGTGTTAGAGGGTTCTAAGAGGAAAACCCCCGTACCTAAAATTGAACCCATTACGGAACCTAAGCCTAAACCTCCATCTAAAAAGAAGAAAGGTGCAGATGGGTTGGCCCAGTCTAAAGTGATGACTGGGTTATGTGAGCTAAAAAATAAACCCATCAAGGACAGCAAACCCATTGCTAAGAAGAAGGGGAAAAAGTGTCTCTAGGCTAGGTGGACTTGTCAGCCACTGACAACAAAGGGAGAAGCACTGAGGAAAAAGACTCTAAGGGCGACACCATGGTGGTTGTAAACTTTGAGGTGGGGATGAAACAAACTAGTGTGAGGTGGTCCCATAGATTGGAAAAGAACAAAAAAGGTGCCCCGATGGATGAGATTCCTAGTGATTCAGAGTAGACAAGCGGCAGAACTGAAGGAAAAAAAGACACTATTGAGGCTCAATGGAAGAAGGGTTTGTGGAGGGCCCTAGTAATTTCTCTGACATGAACCAAGAGCTTAAGGATGACTCCACTTACTTCTTTAATTCCAGAGCTAGTGGGGAAGAGGAGACTTAGAGCAAGAAGGGAAAGAACAAGGACCTCAATGTGCTACAAGAACGGGTTACTAAGCTAGAGTGGAAATTCAATTGTCTAGCCTAGTTCGCTATCAAAATGATTCATAGATCTACTGTCACTCTCTCTGACATCATCAAGGAGGAAGTAGATAAGAATATTGTAGGGGAAGGTCCTAACTATATTGGGGATGATGTTTTAAACCTTTTGGCTCAAAAATGGGAAAGTGTAGACAAATAGTGTTCAGGTCTAGGTGGTGTTGGAGTTCTGTTGTTAATGTGTTGTGTTTGTGTCATGTTTTTCATTGTTTTTTATTATAGACTTTTTGATAATTTTTTGAACTAGCTTCCTTTTTGGACTTGAGGGCTCTTTGTGTAAAGGGTACAGCACCCTACAAATGCTACTTATATAATAAAAAACAAAGGCCACAATTCCTCGCCAAAAGATTGCAATCACCACATTAACTATATTTAGTAGGTCATAATTTGTAGGTCTCTATTTTTATAGGCCATGAGTTTGACTTTGGTAGGTGCAAGGAAAGTTTGAGAGGTAGGTCATTTTTCATGCCCCAAATTTTACACAACTAAACAATAGCACAACCATCAATTTTTTTTATTTTATGAAGCATAAAATAAGACCATATATAATAAACAACTCATGCACACTTGATATCAAGTGATTTCATTTCCAACCTAATCAAGTAAAACCGTACATGAAGGAAAATTAATGCAAACTTAGGTATAATAAAATCCTTATAGTATATCTTCATAATGGAAATCTTAAGAAAACTACTAGTGATAGGATACTTTATTAATGATTGCAAAGAATCATCTATATGAGGATTGGAAGATTGAAGTATTCAACTAATACAATTAGCATCCTAGGTGTTTATATATACATAATTTTGACCACATGGTTCATTACTAATTACTTATATCTTACTAGGGAATAGTAAAGGTAATTTGGAGACTAAAGTTAGATATAGTGACAAAGCTCCCTAAATAGATAGTTGTTAAGATTCGTTGACTTCCAGTAAATCATATCAAATCCAATAAAAGAAATAAAATAATTGTTTTTCCATTTTATTCTCAAGACATAAAAGGAAACTTAGTCTCAAATCTCATCACAAGGCGCTCTATTTAGTTAAACTAATGATCTTATAAATATACAAGGCTTATGTTCAAGATTTTATTACTAACCTTACAAAGAGAAAGAGTAACATGTTTAAAATCCATTCCTTGCCACTAATTGAACTAGTAAATCTTGTTTGAGGGTAGTACATCACTAAAAACTATAATAGTCAATCCTTACAATGGTCCATTCTTATTATCTTAAGTGTTTGTATTATACAACAAAATATTGACCTTAACCAGTCGTAACCTCTAGGTTATGTTTATTAATCACTATTAACCAAATTATCTATGTATGTATTTATTGGATATAAAATTCATTAGCCTTGGAACCAATTAAATACCAATTAGTTTTGTTAAACTATAACTCAAACTTGAAGTTGTACGTGGAACCCAAAGTGTTGATGAACCATAAAGATTACTTGAAAATATCCTTACTGATACCATTTAACTCTTAACTTATGCAATTTAATTTGAGGAAACTCTTAACTAGTATAATAATTACCAAAACAAAATTTAGAAAAGAAACACCCTTATAATTAGCATAATCGCTTAATGATAATCTAATTCAATAACTTACATCGTAAATTAAGAATGTGATATATATATTATAATCCTAACCCAAATATTCATACTATTGGTACTATTTGTTTTCAT
Organism: Sequoia sempervirens; assembly: GCA_007258455.2. Classification (NCBI taxonomy): domain Eukaryota; kingdom Viridiplantae; phylum Streptophyta; class Pinopsida; order Cupressales; family Cupressaceae; genus Sequoia; species Sequoia sempervirens. Next base: position 3,486 of record VDFB02373472.1, read on the forward strand.
TATCAAAACTAGATACTAACAAGTTTAATTTTCTTAAGTATTCCATAAAACCATTCACATAAAACCCATTTAAACATTATGGCTTTGCAACAAGTGTGACGACATTCGTCTCCTAATGGTTATTATGTAGAACAAGATAAACATCTAGGCCAACGGATAAGTCATGTCAGAGGATCGTCAACTCAAGACGAAGCCTGAGGAAGACAAAGGTATCGAAGTCTAGCCAGGTGTAACACACATCATATTAGTAACAACGAAACACAGAAATGAGGGTTTGTACAAAATAACAAGTATGTGGAAAAGTAGAGGAATCAGGGTAGATATGTGGAAAAGCAGAAGAATCAAGGTCCTCCCTACCAACAACAACAGAGAGATTGCAACACACAACCTAATAAGTGACCATATCATGCCCCAACAGGACCAATGCATTTTCGTTATGGGAAAGGATTCTATAGACCCTCATGGAAAGCCTTCAAGCCCCGACAGTGTAGGTATCCAAGGCATCTCGATAGGACAAACCAACCAATCTTTGATATTTATGAAGATAGGGACCTGCCAATCGAATATCAAAATCACTTTCAGCTACGGTTTTAAAAAAGTGAAAAATATCTTAAATCTACCCAAGTGCAAAGGAACCCTCAGCCCTTAGGAGATCCCTTCAATCCAAATTGTTGTGGTAATGCAAAAATTTTAGGGCTTGAAAACAAAAACCCTAATATAAAATCAGCTCCACATTCGATCTGGCAGTAGTGCTTACGCGAAATTGCTTCTAAGAATGCTTTAGTCAAGGGCTCCCCACTTGGTCATGATCCTTTTACAGCAAAAGCAACCCATCAGAAGGAAAAAGCTTCAAAGGAGAACCATATAAATCTCAGTCGATTGCAAGATCAAAAGAAGTCAAGTTCAGAAGGAAATAAGGGTTTTCAAGGGCATAGGAGGAAAAGGAAAAAGGTAGGATCTATAGCGAAACAGAGTAAACCAAAGAAAAAAATAGTTTGGAAGAGAAAAGAGAATCAACAAACAAATCACACCCAGCATATTGGGTCTAAATCTGGTAAGCATTCGAAGGACTCAATTCCTAATGTTGACAATGGGTCATCAAGGTAAACTTCCCAGTTCACATGGTCTTGCCCCAAGTTAATGATCTCAGAGAAAAAGCTCTTATCTGTAAGTTCTGGAATCTCACTCTAGACTTAGAATCTTTAAAGAATATTATTTTTAACGATTGGGAGGGAGCCATTAAAGTTTTCTACTTAGATGAAAATAGAGGCATCTTTGTTGTTTTATTTTCAACCAACTCTGCTAAAGATGAAGTTTTTAGAATCAAATCTTGGAAGTACCAAGGATCTGGGCTATACATACAAAAATGGACTCCCAACTTTAATCCATAAAATTTTGTGATCAGATTTGCACCATTTTGGGTGCAACTTCCTAGCCTTCCTTTGGAATACAGGGAGTTACATTTATTGGAGATCATTGCCAATCAGATAGGTATTTTTCAAAAGCATGATTTCTTATCTTTCAATGTCCCATCTAAGCCAGTTAGGTTGCTTGTATTACATGATGCAATGAAGAAACAACCTTCACATATTGAGATAAAAACCCAGTTTGGCACTTGGCTTCAATCACTTCATTGGGAATCTTTCCAAGAAAGAGACAGTCAACAATCTTTGTATCCTCTTCATAGAAACCATTCACCTGAAATGAACCCTGCAAATCAACCATTGTATTCTCAATCTTCTCAAAATGCCTGCCAATCTAAAGGAGGAATTGGCAAGCAATCCATATCTCTGGATTTGGTTTTTTCTCCTTCAGTTGAGGGAATCTCTCCCTCTAATGATTGTGATATTTCTACAGCTTGTGAAAAGCAAGCTATCTGTACTCAGATTATTGGCTCTCCTCAGGTTGGGGTCATTAATGGAAAAAACCATGTTTGAGGGAGCAGGCGACCTAAGAAACACCTCCACATTTCTTTTTGCTATGATCTGCTATGGAAGAGACACACTACTCTAAGCCTAAACCTGTATTCTCCTTCTTTCCTAATTAATGAATTCCAACTTGAGGAAATAGTTAGAAAGCTAATGTTTTAGGATTCAAGCAAGTTTCTTCAGTCTGGGCTCATGGGTAAGCAGGAAAATCCCACATTTCTTTTAACCAACTCCCCAAATGAAATGCAGAATGAAATTCAGGGCTTGGCTTAGTATTCAAAGGAAAACAACATTAATGATGTGGGATTGGTTCAATATTCAGAGGAAAACAACATTAATGATGATGAATTAAAGTTGTTGGCAGAAAAGGTTTTGGCCACAGTAGGTTCAGAAATTGTTGATGAGATTGCAAATGAAGTTCTTTAAGAAGGTTCCTCATGGGATTGGGATTGTAATAATGATAAAGTGGAATCTATTTTTGAGGTCCACAATTCATCAAGAATTTGCATAAATTCCAATGAGGACCCTCTAAGTACAGACCATAATAAGCCTCAGATCCTTATGGAGTCACAAGTATTTGAGGAGGGACAAATTCTAGGGGATGGATTTCAAAATTCTTTAGGTTTTGATTTCTCTCAATCTTTATCCATTACTCAGACACCTTATTAGCCTCATTCAAAGAAATATCTAGGTAAAAGAGGTTGTAAGTCTAAGGCTGTTAAATTGCAAGAAGAAATCGATGCAGGGCGTCAAGCCACGCTGCATGATTCTTTATTATCTCCATCTAATAAGTGCCTAAGGAAAGCTTGTTGCTCTCCTCAACCACAATGAATATTATTTCATGGAATGTCAGGGGCATCAATGCCCCTAACAAACATACCTACATTAAATGAAAAATTGAGGGATGTGGTGCACATATAATTCTTCTCCAAGAGACCAAATTTTTAGATGATATATATAATCTAACACTTCAAAAATGGCATAAGTGGCAATCTTCCCACTCCCTACACAAGGGGCCTCAGGAGGTTTACCAACTTTGTGGGATCCCAAACAAGTCTCTTTGTACCTTCATCAAAATAACAGTAACTAGCAATTGTTAGCAGTGACAAGATTTGACATCAAATTTTGGATTTTTAACATTTATGGTCCCACACCTACAGGAGATAAGAAATGTCTCTAGGATCATTTATCTCAAGTTATAATGTCTCTCAGTGATGCAAAGGTCATCTTGTCTGGATATTTTAATTTCATTCCATCTATCCAAGATAAGATAGGTGGAATAAGCCCTCCTGCCAAAGTTATGTCTAATTTTAATTCGTTTATCAATAATAATGCTTTGCAGGACATTTTCCCAGAAAATGGTAAGTTTACTTGGACAAATCAAAGAAGAGGTTTTCTAGAAATTGTAGTAAGGTTGGATCATTTTCTCTTGTCTCCAAATTGGTTTAATCTATCTCATCAACTTACCTCTAAGATATTGCCTTATCCTGATTCTATTCATTACCCAATATCTCTTTCCATCTCAAGCTCCTCTCCTCATCCTTGTAGATCTTCCTTCAAGTTTGAGAGCATGTGGCTCAGACATCCTAGCTTCCTAGATTTGATTCACCAATGGTGGGTCTTTGCTCCATTTGAATCTGGGATGATGAAGTTCCAACTATGGAAAAAATTGTTGTATATAAAGGAGCAACTTCTAAAATGGAATAAAGATACTTTCAAGAACATCTTCCAATAGAAAGAAATGATTCATCAAGATCTAGAAGATATTCATAAGAACATTATTCATCAAGGTCAAAATGATTTTTTTTATGAGAGACAGAAGGTGTTGCAAGCTGAGTGGGAAGAGCAATGTGCTAGAGAAGAAGCCTATTGGAAGAAAAAATCACGAGAATTATGGTTAAAAGGAGATAAAAATACTAAATATTTCCACACCTCCACTCAAATTAAAAGATCAACTAAGATGGTACAAACGATAAAAGAAATCCCAATCGGCACTTGGCTCATAAAAGAAGAAGATATTAAAAAAGAGTATGTTAGATTCTTCTTGGATCTTTTATCTGCTCCAAATGATCAAAGCTAGTAAAATGAGTAGGATGCGGGTGTATTACTACAAGAAATATCGTCCCTTCTTTCTGCTGAGGAAAATGATCAGCTTCTAAAGCCATTTACACTTGAGGAGCTCAAAAAAGTAGTTTTCTCTTTGCCTCCTAATAAAGCCCCAGAACCTAATGGCTTTACTGCCCTTTTTTTCCAAAAATGTTAGGAAATTGTGTGTATGATATATTATGGGCCCTAGAAGAATCTTGTAGGTCTGGTTCTTTACTCAAGCAATTTAATGTGACCAATATTGTTATCATTCCTAAAGTTTCCAATCCTTCTTCCTTTGCGGAATATAGACCAATTTCATTATGCAACACATTATATAGGATTTTTTCAAAGGCAATTTATTTGAGGCTACAGCCCATCATCCCAAGGATAATATCTCAAGAACAAGGAGGATTTGTTCCAGGGAAAGAAACACATGAAGGTGCAATCTTGGCTCATGAAACTCTACATTCAATAAGAGTTAAGAAAATTCCCTCTATCATTGTCAAGCTTGACATGATGAAGGCATATGATAAGGTTAATTGGAGTTTCTTAAAGAAAGTATTGATTAAATTTGGCTTCTCAGCAAAATGGTGCCAATGGATCCTTGCATATTTATCTAGAACCAAATTTTTAGTTATTCTCAATGGTTCACCAACTGGCTTTCTTAGTGCTTCCCAAGGGGTTAGGCAAGGTGACCCGTTGTCTCCCTTCCTTTTTATCATTATGGCAAAGGTATTAAGAAGGATCATCAATGGTTTGCATTCAACAGGCCTATGGAGGGGAATTCATATAGATAATTCAGAAATAGCAGTGACTCACTCTTTATTTGCAAATGACACGAATTTATTTGGGATTGCTACAATCGAAGAAGCTCATCAAATTAAAGAGGTTTTGAATAAATATTCATCTACCTTAGGACAACAGATTAATGCTTCAAAATCCAATGTTCACATTTTCAATACAAGCGAGTCAGTTGAGAAAAAAATTCTCAATATTTTAGGATTTCAAAAAGCATCTTTGCCATGTTCCTATTTAGGGATTCCTTTTTTTGCGGGCCCAAATAAAGCTTCTTATTGGGTTAAGGTAATTGAAAGGATCAAATCTAGGATAGTAGTTTGGAAAGCTAGATGGATTTCTTTAGCTAGTAGAATTCTCTTAGTCAAGGTTGTGCTCTCCTCAATTCCAAAATATTACCTTGCAGTTCTAAAAGCCCCACAATCAATCATTTCAGAAATTAAAAGTTTGATCAGGAGTTTCATATGGAAAGGAAATACGGATGACAATAAGAAGATTCACTTAATCTCACTTGAAGCAATGACTCGAGGGAAAGCCCAAGGTGGCACTGGGATTGTGAACATTTCAAAGCACAACAATGCTTTTGGAGCAAAGCTAGCATAGAAAATGTATACGAATCCACAAGCCAAATGGTGTCAAATAATGCAAGGAAAGTATCTAGACAATAATGACCCTACTCGGATTTTCACGATTGCGGATCCTCCAAAGGGTTCGATCATATGGAATTTCATAGTTTCTTGCAAAAAGCTAATATATTCATATATCTCCTAGGAAGTAAATAATGGTCAAAGCATGAACTTCTGGCAGGATTCCTGGAATGGTAATCCTCCCTTACAAAATATTCCAGACCTTATTCCAACAATGGAAATTTTATGAAGTTTTGATTCTTGGGGTGATAACTTACTCAATTATGTGCAATCGGTTGCTCCTATCTCAGGTAAGGTAATTTGGAAGAGGGTTTCACATCCTTCATTATCAGCCGACCAGTGTAACTCATTTTATGAAAATTTGGAATCATGAATAGTATATCTCTTTTCCAAACCTGATAAAATACTATGGGCGCCCTTTAAAGATGGAAATTATTCGGTAAAGCAAGGTTATAAGGCTCTTAGTCAAGATTTTGGGAATCTCCTCACCCAAAGAGCATTCACATTCTGCTGGGATAGTAAAATTCTTCCCAAGGCAGGAAGATTTTCATGGTTAGCATTAAAGAAACGTATCCTAACAAGCGATCGATTATCTATGTTAAGGATAGAATATTTGTTCATGTGCCCCTTGTGCTCTGAGGAACTTGAGCATGTTGATCATTTATTTGTCAGATGCAAATTTGCTCAGCAATGTTGGGAATTCATTTTAAGTAATCTCAACTTATCCATGCCCCTTCCAAACACTCTTTGGGATTTGTTTCAATCCTGGCCACTGCTCTACAAATCTTCCATTTTTTCTTATATTTGGAGAGTAGTGCCAGCTACTGTTATCTAGAATTTGTGGTGGGAAAGGAACATATGAATTTTCAGAAAATCTGCATGAACTAGAGGTGTTTTCATTGCAAAGATTGAAAGTGCAATTTTTGAAGTCATTAATTCCAATGTTCAGGAACTTAAAGATGTAAGTTCCCCCTTTTCAAATTGGGATAACTCCATCCTACAAATTTGGAACCAGATTAAATTACCTGTCCCTGGTAGTTCTTTACAATCAAAATTGGTAAAAGTGGATAGAAAACAGATAAAGTGGAAAGCTCCTCAAAATGACTTTTTTAAATTAAACTTTGATGGTGCATCGAAAGGAAATCCAGGAGAGTCAGGTGCAAGGATTTGTGTTTGTGATTCTCAATGCAGAATTTTGATTTTGAGATCCAAGTATCTTCATAAGGGATCAAACAACTTAGCTGAAGCTAAGGTTTTGCTACTAGGCTTGGAAATTGTCATTGAGTTGGGTATTCAAAACCTTCATGTTGAAGGTGACTCGCTACTGAAAATCAATGCGCTAAGAATGAAGAGTATCCACAACTGGAATATTAAGTATGTTCTCCAAAAATCATGGGAGCTCCTTCTGAAGCTAAAAAACTTTTTAATTTCTCATACCTTTAGAGAAGGTAATAAATTGGTGGATCTCTTAGCCAGTATGGGCATCATAGGGAAGGAAATAAACATATCTTTTGACTTATCCACAATTGTCAACCTCCCAAATTTAGCACAAGTAATTGAAGATGATACATCTCATCTCAAGTGAGGGGTACCAAATTGTATCCAGGTATCTCAAGTATAAATTTGGCAATTAGAAGTTCTTTGAAAAAGGTGAAAAGCCACTCTCCTGCTATCTTTTTGCTAAATTTAGTTCTCTTTCCATGATTACATGGTGCATAATTGGAAATTGTTCTATCTGGAAAAATGAATGGATCGGTACCCACAAGATATCACCTTGTGTCCCAATATTTTATTTGCGATCTCCAAAGTTTTGATGGGATAGGCCTTGCATGTTTCTTTTTTTCACCACTCATTTTCCAAATGTTGGTGATTGCTTATTTACTTCGCCATTTCATTAAATGCTTGGCATTAGAAGTTTGGCCATTTATTTCCATCCTTTGGATATTGTTAGCTGAATGTTTAGCGATCTTCTTGTTGGTATCCTGTGGGTACCTTCTCGCGTGTGGCAGTACTATATATTCATTCTAGTAGTCAAATTATACCTCTTTGTATGGTTGGTAACATTTAAAATGTTACATCTCATCAATCCTTATGGAATACAAAATGGTTGCCATTATTCACCCCAAAAATTGTGTGAGGGATTTTCACTTTTAAATAAGGCATCAATCGTCCCAATCAGTATCCTTTTCAGAAATATCTGAGTGAGCACTTCTGTATCCTGTGGTAAAAATAAGTCCAGTATAAGCATGGCACTCCATCCATGGAACTTACGAATCAACTATCCCATCCAAGCTTGGGAAAGACCATTTGAAGTTAGCCTCACTCAAGCTAATTTGAATCTTATCTTCAGAACTAGAAGTATGAGTGAAGAGGATGCAGTTTGTTCTGTGCTGGGTTTGGAAATTGTTCGTCATCGAGCTCGATGGATTGTATTCCCTTCTCAGGTGCTTTCTATTTTTTCATCAAATGCCATGGATTTGCTTCAATCCTTAAGGGAATTAGAGCATATTGTTGATAAATTTGTAAACCCCCAATTCTGTGAAAAGAATGAATTATTCTACCTTGTGCAAAAATATAATTTGTTTTCTGGGGATGGTTTCATTGGTGGTTTATTTCCACGGGAGCATATCAAAGAGAAGGTAGGGTATGATGAAATAATTGAGGCTATTAGGCTGGGGCTCTAGTTTGGTAATGATTACACCATGTTATATTCCCTTAAGAAAAATGAAAAAAGCATCTGTGTCTCACTAGAAGTTGAAATTAAAGAGAAATTTTATGTCGTCTCTTTCCTCTGAGATTATGTCCCTAAAGTACCATTTGGTCGGTATTCAATGGGAAAAAATCTAGTGATTATTGAGTCAGTTGCTCTGGTACGCAGAGAAACTGACGATTTGGTAAATGTGGATCCCAGTATCCCCAAGCACCAGGGCTTGGCCAATTATCGAGAAGTGGTGGCTCATTCAGAGGAAGATGTTCACTTTTTGGAATATGATTTCTTTGCAAAGGAAATGCCTCATTCATCCAAGCCCAAGCTGCAAAATGAAGATGTTGTGCATGACAAGAACTCAACTTGTGCAGAGCGTATGGAGGAATAGCACAAACAATCAAATTATTATTTTTATTTTTGTTTTCTCGTAAGGCTTTAAATGTATAAGTATAGCCATTAAGCCTCATTTTCCTCTACTCATTTTGTACTCTGAAAACTAAGGTGGCGGCACTGTAGCCAATTTTGTAAAATCTAAATATCCCATATGTGGGATAGTTTTGTAATTTTGTACTTAATATTCTCGAAATATCGGTATGCCCTTTGAACCAAGTCTACGTAAATATTTCATATCTATTAATATAATATTGTGGTGCGTCCACTTTTGCTAAAAAAAAAAATTAATTTTCTTATAAATATTAACATCAAAGTTACTTAATAAGGTAGTGTATATATATATATATATATATATATATATATATATATATATATATATATATATATATATATATATATATATATATCTATATCTAAACTTAAAATATATACTATTGGTACTATTTATTTAGTCCTTGCCTTATAGAGGGGAACTAATGATATTACTTACTAATCTTGCATATTAAAATAGTCCTTCTTCAAAGAATCGGCATAAAAAATGTGTAGGATTTTCTTGATGTTTTGGGAAATATTTATTAAAAGGTAATTATCGAATTTTTTTTGCAATTTTGTCATTGGCTGGTGGTATTTTCCTCATGGTGTTGTCATTTTCTAAATTTTTTTAAATAATAATTGTTGTAGGGAGCTTTGCTATTGGAAATATTTCATGAGTTTCTGGGTATAGTCGTGTCTTCATATGCACTCTTCCTGGGGAAGCATGGCATTTTAAGCAGTACATTTGCATTTACTATTTGCGAGTTCTCATTTATTGTGAGTAGACTGAAGTGCAGTCATCATTAGTGGCTTATGGTGTCAAGTTTTAAGTCTGTCGAGCAAAGTATTATTTGTGTTGTAGGCTAGAATTTATGTCTGTTGAGAGGGTTTACATCTATGGTGTTGGAAGCGACAAAGGTGGTGTTTATAAGTTTTTGTACCTTTTACACTTTGATTTTTGGGTTGTCTAGTGATTTGCTCATATTGTTTGATGAGTGTAAAATATGTGTCTTTTGAGAGGGTTTATGTCTAGCATTTTGGAATTGAAAAATGAAGTGTTTGTACAAGTTCTTATATCTTTTATAGTGTCGTTTTTTTTTTTTTTTGCATCTCTGCAATTTATGGGTTAATGCCTACTGTTTGCATGCATGCATTGCACTACACCTGAATTTATTAAATGAAAATGAAAATTAAGTCCTATAAGTAATTCAAAATAATACGGGTATAAAATCATTAAATATATGTTTGTTCAAAGGGTTTATGTCTCTGTATGGGGAGTGAAAATAAGGCATTTGTAATTTTGTAGCAATATGTTTTTCAGTTTAGTTATATAGTGTTTACATCTTCCAAAACTTTATGGGTTGTCTCTATTTGTTTGTTGTCATTTGCATTTTGTGTGTTATTATCTATTATTTGCTGCTTGGCATTCCTTAATTTTATGGAGTTAGTGTTTTTGTTGAGTTAAAGACTTAACATTGTAATTCATTAATGTTTATTAAATTCAGAAAATGAGGAGTTGACCGTGTTTGAAATATTTCTTGGGTTTGAAATTTTAAAGCCCTATCCATGAAAGTATTATTTGTATTGTTGTTTTCATTTTGGTCCAAGTTGTTTTTGTTAGTGTATTTATGGAGTTAATTTTCCTTGTTGAGTTAAAGAATAAACATGATAGTGTAATTGGTCAATTTAGAATGAGAGAAATTATTTTTCTCCTTTACGTAAAAGTACTGCAACTACTGCATGGAATTATTGAATGAGTGAATTTTTTACTCTGTGTTATTTTATGGGTTAATGTTTATTGTTTGTTGTTGTCTTGCATTTTGTGCACACATGCATTGCAACTGTAGTTGAATATATTAAAATAAAATGAAATTTAGTTCTAAGCAATTGGAAAATGTCTGGATATAAAACCATTAAATTTGTGTTTGTTGAAAGGGTTTACGTTTGTAAGGTCGTATGTCTTTTACAGTGTCGTTTTATAGTTTTTTACACCTTTGCATTTTATGGGATAATGTCTATTGTTTGTTGTTTTCTGTATTTTTTGTATTAATGTCTACTTTTTCTTATTTTTTATTGCTTTTATGGTTTTGTGTGTGTTGTTCAATTAAATACTTAACACCATAATTGGTTAATGTCAGTTTTTGTACTACCCATGATTAGGAATGGAAGTAGCTAGCTGCAGTTCAATCTATTTGATGAAAATGAGAATTGTTTGTATTTGGAATATTTCTTGGGTTTGAAGTTTAAAGCCTATCGGCCAAAGTATTATTTGTGTTGTTCCTTCATTTAGTGAGGTTTTTTATATCAGTGTATTTATGGGTTAGTCTTTCTTGTTGAGTTAAAGACTGAACACAATAATGTGTTGGACATGATTAACAATGGAAGTAATATTTTCTTTGCATGCATGCATTACAACTGCATTCAAATTTATTAAATGAAGATGGAAATTAGGTCTAAGTAGTTGGAGAATGTGTGGGTGTAAAATCATTAAATCTATTTCTGTTGAGAGGGTTCATGTCTATTGTATTGGGAGCAAAAAATGAGACGATTGTAAGTTTTTTTGTTTTTTACAGTGTCATTTTATAGTTTCTTACACCTGTGCATTTTATGGGTTAATGTCTATTGCTCTTTGTTGTCTACATTTTATGTGTAAATGTCTATTCTTCGCTATCCTTGACTGCTTTAATGGGTTAGTTCTTGTTGAGTTAAACACTTAACATCATAATTCATTAGTGTCAATTTCTCTGCTAGCCTTGATTAAGAATGGAAGTAACCGTTTGTGTGCATGCATGCATGCTTCTTGCACTTGAATCTATTGCATGAAAATGAAAATTGTTTGAAATTCATCTAGATTTGTTAATGCCTAATTTTCACTGATTGATGGATTGTGTGTCCAGTTTTAAGGTTGTCAAGAGGCACATATTTGACCATCATCAATCAATCTGTTAGAAAAGGATAGATTCATGGCAATTAAGCCCCTAGCATGATTCATGGCACTTGTTGTCTGCAATTTGTTCATTCTATGTAAATTGATAACATTTTGCGTTGTGGTTTTTTAATACCTCAATCTATGTCACTTATTTGCAAAATAAAAAAGCTTGATGTTGATAAATGTGCACTTGTCAAGCCTTAGGATGACATATTCATGACTTTTTATTTCCTCATTTGTTCACATTGGTAACTATTCATGCCTTCTCACTAATATTTTTTTCCTAGCCAATTTGTTTTTATCTATTCTATTAGAATCAATTAATCTTATTCATGTTCGATATTGATCAAACTTATTGTTCTTCTATCCTTAATAATCTTGTCTTAACACTAGTTAATTATTCATGATATCAAAAAGGGAAAAAAATATATATATATTTTCAAGAACTTCACACAATTTCCTTCTTGCTTTACTTTTTTATTCTCTATTTTCTTTGTTGATTAACTCTTTAATTTATTTTTTCTCCTTTTTGACTTGACTAATCCCTTTTTCCACTTCATTGTCTCTTTGTTTCAATTAACTCTCCCATATTGTGTTATTCTCTGTAGACATCTTTTACATATTTCCATTTTCTCATTCACTTTTCTTTCCCATCTTTCTTGCATTTTTCATTTTGTGAATGAGTGGCTTGCCTTTGCACATTGTCTCATTAAATCTTATTTGTCAAAATTCTATTAAATCTGATCATTCTGTTTGCAAACTTCATTTATGGATTTGATACTCATCTCTTCACTATTACAACTTCCACCTTTGAATTTTTATTGTTGTTATTATCTTGAATATAAGTGCAAAATCTATCGGTGTACATTATGTGGCTGGAGTTAAAATAAAATTATTAGTCTTTCTTGCAATTTTCTCATTGGTTGCTTGTATTTTCCTCTTGGTTTTGTCATTTTGTAATTTTAAGTCCCTGACCTATAGGTGGGGAGCTAATGTTATTGTGTCAAACTTTCCTTATATGTGGGGAACTAATGTTAATGCCTCAATCTTGCATTTTAAAATTGTCCATCCGGAATCACACCCCAAAAATTTTTGTGGAGTTTTTCTTGTGTTTTGGGAAATATTTATTAAAAAGTAATTATCAATTTTTTTGCAAATTTGACATTTGCTGTTAGTATTTCACTCATGGTTTTGTCATTTTCCATCTAAAGCAGTAAATTTGCATCCACTATTTGCAAGTTCTCATTTATTGTGAGTAGAATGAAGTGTAGTTGTCATTAGTGGCTTATGGTGTGAAGTTTTAAGTTTGTCTATCACTCTTTCATGAATAGACAATTAATTTAGATTGGATAAATACAAAACCATGATCAGAATGCCAAAAGTGAATGAGGAAATTGCAAAAAAATATATCTATATATGTACATATGTATATATGTGTATGTGTGTGTATGTGTATGTGTGTGTATGTGTGTGTGTGTATGTATATGTATATATATATATGTATGTATGTATATGTATATATATATATATGTATGTATATGTATATATATAGATGTATACTCTTCCATAAATGTGGCCTTATTTTACATTTTGCATTTACTCACAGATCTACGTTTTCATTTGTTATCGGCCAGGTCTGAGTCAGGTTGTGGTAAAGGATTGCATATTTGTTTGAGTTTGAAGACTCTCAAATCAAAATTACTATTGTTGTTTCCAGTACACACACACACACACACACACACACACATATATGTATATCCATATATATATACTTATATATATATATATATGTATATATACCATAATATATATATATATATATGTATATATATATATATGTATATATATATATGTATATATATATATATCATATATATATATATGGCCAGTAATATATATATACTCACGTATATGTATACCTTCCTTAACATGCATATGCCATATGCATATGTATATGTATATGTATATATGTGTGTATGTATATGTATATGTATGTATATATGTGTGTTTGTGTATGCGTGTATGCATATATTTCATGAGTTTCTTGGTATAGTCATGTCTTTGCATTCACTATCCCTGGGGATGTGTGGTGTTTTAAGCAGTACATTTGCATTCACTATTTGTGAGTTCTCATTTATTCTGAGTGGACTGAAATGCAACTGTCATTAGTGGCTTATGGTGTGAAGTTTAAAGTATGTTTATTAATCTTTCATGAATAGAGAATTAATTTGGATTGGAAAAATACAAAAGCGTGACCAGAATGCCAAAAGTCAATGAGGAAATTTCAAAAACATATGTGTGTGTGTGTATTTTTATATGTACATATATGTATATGTTTGTGTGTGCTTGTGTGTATATGTATGTATGTATGTACATATATCTATATGTATGTATATATATGTATACATTTTTATGTATGTGTGTTCTACATTTTGCATCATATACAAATGTGTATATATGTATATATCGATGCATATGTTTGCTACATTTATGTACATGTTCATATATGTACATATGTATACATGTATGCATATATGTATATATATATATGTAGACATATCTATGTACATGTATGTATATATATCTAATGCATATATATTTGTATGCATATATGTATGTATGTATGTATATAGACATATATATATATATATGTATGTATATGTGTATGTAAGTGCATATATAATTATGTGTGTGTGTATATATATATGTCTATGTATGTGTATATATGTATATCTATGTATATGTGTATATATGGGAAAAGGCATGAGTCTATTGTTTATGCATATGTGTGCGAAACAAATACTAAATAGTATTAGTTGTTGAAACAAAGAAACTATATGTGTGATAGTTTTAGAAGTTGTTGGATAAAACTTGTGCAGAATGTACATTGTCTATAACCACATGCCAAATACATGTTTAGTGTTCCACACCCTCTTATTTAGAAACATGGCACAATGTGTTTTCTAGTAGTTGTTGTTTTTACAGGGATCTATGTCAATTGTTTTTTGTTTGGAAGTTTACCTCCATTATACAAATTAGTATATTGTTGCAACAATGTGTAGAGGTATGCTCTAAACCAATTTATGCATTTGCAAATACTATGCCTAGAGATGTGTAAGAAAGAGAACATAGATAGTTAAATATATTGATTGGATATCTAAATATTATTTTCATTGTGTGGTTGATAAGCATCATAAATTTTCCTTCAGGTAAATTGCAATGCCATTTCATTTTTAGTTGCTAAATAGTTGCATATAATGCTCCTCCCTTCAAATCAGGCCCCAAACTACTCCTTTAAGAATAGACCAAACTCCCTCTTATAAAATAGGCTCATAACTAAAAGTGAACTCTCCCAACGTAGTCCTTGAACTAATTCCAATTATAGATTGAAGTTTAAATTTGAAAATATTCCCTCCAAGGCACACTAGGAGGATTATGGATGAACAAGTTGACTCACTCTTCATGCTAAGTCACTGATCAACCGAAAAACATTTGTACAAGCTTCCTTGTCCAAGGTTTGACAAATGTTGATGACTAATTTGCATGGTGTCCTTTACTACTTAAACACTAAAACTCTCAACTCAGCTGCTCCTACACCCCATCTCTTCTCTTTGGACTCCCTCTAATCTGGAATTTTCTTAGTAGCCTGAAGATAACATTATTTAGGCATTTTCTTTACATTGCTAGACCATTGTCTCATTCTACACTCTGAAGGATAGACTCAATAAACTTTTTCATGTTAGTGAATAGAAGAATACAATGAGAAGGAAACCTTCCCACAATGATATAGCTCCTTCAAACTAAGAGATGGTATTAGTTTCATTTGATTACTTCTTTTATCTCTTGAACTATCACAGTCATAACTTGCTTCCTAATTCAAGTCTATACCCACTGCTTTATTTTCTCAATGAGCTCCACATACTTCTTTGAGAAATGGCCCTATTATTATTAAAGACTACCCCCTATTCATTGAAATTACAAAATATTCCATTTTCTTTGCAATCCCTTCAATCTATACTAAGAGCTCAATGACAGCCCCAACACAATCAAATGATACCACACCATTTTTGGTCAAGGAGAAGTATAAGTTTTTCCTTTGAAACTTTTGCTTGACTGCCCCCAAAATATGACTATTAGTATCACTATTATAGGTTCTCTTAGAGGAAAACTCAAACATTGAAATAGATGATGGTGTCCCCAACAAGTCAGCTAGAAAAGTGGATAATATAGCCAACAATGTAATAAAACCAAAAAATATAAATTTTGACCATGGCATATTTGGATAATAACTCATCCAGTATTTTGTGCAAGTCTTAAATCAGTGGAACTTGTAATGTCAACCTATATTTAGATGAATTTATTTCTATCTTTTTCTCTTGGAAAGGATGACTTTGATGTCTATTTTTGCAACTATTATTAAGACTATTTCTTTATCTGTGAACCCTAGATGGTGACTATCACTATCTTTTCTTATGTTTCCCTATGAAGGGTAGTTGTTGTCCTCTCTTTAATATTTTGATTACAGCAAGCCATAACCTTTTGCTTCTATTTCAAACTTAACTAAAACCATTTTTTTACACTTCGCAAACCTTTGAAAGCTCTAAAATTTCCTCATTTTCTCTCTGATCATCCAACACCAATGACATTCCCTTTGCAATAGCTTGACTACTAGAACATCAGATGCTGCAGTTGTCATTAAAATGATATAAGCTCCAAATTTGTCAGGTGAAAGTTTAAATATCACATGAAATGTATCTAGGACATCATTAATCTCATATGTCTTTGGAAGATCAATCCCAAAATAAAGTTATTTGCCTTGCAGTTCTAATAGGAGTGACTATTTGGCTTCTTTTTGACCATTCTTAAAATTCTAGACTATCACACACAATGAAACCTTCATCTTGGCTACTGCACCATTTTTTTATAAATAATATTTCCAAAAGGGGTTTACTTGACCTTTGAAAGGAAACACTGAATCATCAATTTATGATTTCTAAATTGAGTCCAGAACCTATAAAAGCTAGAGACATTTATAAGTCCTTCATAATGTCATCAACCTTCCATGTTGGAGGACTGTCTTCTAGTAACATATATAATGCCTCTAAATGGATCAAGAGGGTGTTGTGTTGCATTCCATGATGTGAAATGAGTATAAAGCCTCTACAAATTATTTGACATGTATATAATGATACAACTAGTTTCTATGAGTCCAATTTTCTTTTCTATTAGACATTTGGATTGACAAACAATTTTGATGAGGATATATCACCAAATATGAAAATAATATTTCTTTTAAGGAGTGGATTTATCAGATGAATGCATCTAAGAATTTTTTTTTTCTTATATCCCCTTGATGAACTAGACTAATCTTAAGCTCCAACAAACATGTGACTATCAAATTCCTCAAAAACTAAACTGCCCTCTTTGTGTTGCACAACTAGCTACTCATCCACAACATTAAATGAGCTAATAAGGGTATCTCCCTTCTTTTCAATACTAATAATGCCCATTTAGTTATAATAGATGAACTCGTTTCTCTACTTTGAGCACCCCCACATCAATGAGAAGGGTTTCAAAGAGATAACAAACCTGACTTTTCACTGCTACATTTACACATAGTCTCATATGCATGTTTCATACTATCATATCTGCATATTTTCAAGCTCATACACAAAAATGATCACCAAAAATGCATATAGTATTAAAGACTACTAACACTTCCTTATTACAGTGATAGAGATTGAAAGAATGAATAGACTTAGCACTCTTCAGTTTTCTACATGTATGCTTCTACATGAATTGATGAACATGTGTTTGATAGAATTCTTCAATGTGCCCAATCATCTCCTTACCATCTACAACGTGCCATTAATCAAGATTTATGCTCTTGATTTTGCAACATGGGTCGAGCCTTAAATACAACTCGAAGTGTAACTGAAATCTCTCCAACCTCTTCCAAACTACCATACAATTGTTCACTCCTTCAGCAATGTGGATGTAGCTCAAAAAGATAGAGAGCTTGTCTTTGCACTGAACATAGAAATATCTTTCAAAGCTATTCAACCAGAAACCCTAACACTTTCACATTTACATTTCATATTATCTTCTCTTGTTTTTCTCAACATGTTGTTTCAAAGCCAAAAGACAAACTAACCCCTAAAATTTTTGTCTTCAAAAGCTTTGATATTTTCAAAACAACTTCCCTCCTTAGCTCATGTGCACAAATTTTGCAAGGTAATAAGGCTTTTCTTTTTTAGAACATTTTTCACACCCTTTTAACAAATGTGGATACTTGACTAACCTTTAGATTGTAAGACTAGACCAAGACTCTAATTCTTTGAAAAGCATCAAGCTTATTTAGCTATTTTGGAAAAAAAGGAAAAATATGCTAACAATTTTGGTGACCTCTGTGGATGTTTTGCTTGCTAAAACTCTAGGAACAACTATCTTAACCTATCCATTAGGCATGGAGTCATCAAGAGAGCTGAAACAAGTCAAAACTAGACTTCAAACACACTTTCAAGACACATTTAACAACACTTAAAAACTAAAAACCAGACCTAAAACTTGTGCCACAACACTCAGGAGAATGAAAAACCCAAATTAACATGTGCTCAAGAAACTTGGAGGAACTCAAAAAATTGATTGAAACAAAAGAAAACTACTCTAATATAATACAAAAGAAGATCATCACCTCAGTAACAATGCTTGAGATGAGTCTCATTGGCTAGAATTGATTCCATCTCACCATCAAGCTTAGACAGCTAAAAATCATTGTGTTGCTTGCACTTAGAAATAATGTATGGTCCACTCCAAAAAGAATCAAACTTTGTATGCTTTCCAAGTTTTCTCTTGATCTCATTCCATTTCAAGGAAATGTCTCCTTTGAATGTCCTTGGGACTTCTTTTTTTTCAAATGACCTCTTCATTTGAGCTTGATGAACATCTAACCTCCTCATGTCTTCATTCATTGTTTCCTCTAACTCAATCAGTTGAGCTAACCTTGCTACCAATGGTTGTTCCTCAATCATATCTAGCTGATTGACTAGATCAAGTGTTGGAAGTTCAAGAGAAATAGGCAGCCTTGCCTCTTTCCCATAAACCATCATGTATGGAGATAGTCCCATTGACCTCTTTGGAGTTATTCTATCAACCCACAAGGCTAATTTTAGCTTGGTATGCCAAGCTCTTTGATTAATTTCCATAGTCCTTTTGATGATCCTTAAGAGATTCTTATTAGTGGATTTTGCTTGTCCATGTCCTTGAGGATAATAGTTAGAAGAAGTATTAAGATAAATACCATTTCTAATAGCCCATTCAATTATTTTAGTTCCTATGAAATAAAGGGCATTATCAGATACTATAGATTCAGGAACTCGAAACCTTATTATTAGCTCCTCATAAAAGTTCAAAACAATTGTCTCATTTGCCTTCTTGAGTGCAATGGCCTTAGTCTATTTGGTGAAATAGTTTATGGCTATAAGGACCCACTTATGACCAACACTTGAAGGAGGATTTATGACTCCAATGAAGTCTAAACCCCACTACATAAAAGGTTGTTCAACTTATATAAGTTGCAAAGGAAGGGCTTGCTAACTTCTTTCCTACAAATATAGCACATTCCTTACATTTCCTCACCCAAGAATGTGCATCCTTGAATAGATTTGGCCAATAGTAGCCTCTTTTCATAACCTTAAGAGCTATAGCTCTTGGTGAGAAATGACCCCTTGTTGATCCTTAACGAAACTCATGCAAAACCTTGTCAACCTAATTAGCTTCTATGCATCTTAATACAACACCATGGAAGCCTTTTCTAAAGAGAATGGAATTCAAAAGTACATAAGGAATGGATTGAAGAATAAAATACCTTCTCTTTGCTCTATTTAATCCATGAGGGCACTCACCAATTTGTAGAAAATGTTTCATATCTTGTATCCAACTCGTTGAAGAAGTTGATACAACAGTTTGTAGAAAATGTTTCATATCTTGTATCCAACTCGTTGAAGAAATTGATACAACAGTTTTTTTTTGGTCTTGAAGAGCTAGGATAACCTTATCATCTTCTTCCATATTGTTGGCATTATTACCAGCAAGCTGCTCACACAAACCCTTACCTCTAACTAACTTGGTGACTTTAATCTCAAAGTCATATTCCATACCTTAGTCACCCAACCAACCCTTTTATCACTCAAGTCCTTACTAGGAAAAAATACTTTGACTGAAGGATGTGCAACCAACAACTTGACCCTATTGTTAGAAAGCATATGTCTAAAAAAAATTTAACTCCTAACAATAGCAAGTACATGTTTCTCAAAAAGAGAATACCTATCTTCATAATCTTTAAGACCTTGACTGAAAAGTGCCAAAGGCTGCTCCAAAACATGCTCATTCTCTTGTACTAGCATTGTTGATATATTGTCTATGTTCCTATATGCATACAATATGAAATCTTTTGAGAAATCTAGGTTTAACAAAGGAGTAGCTGCAAGTGCTTCCTTTATGATCTCAAATATCCTCTTTCCCTCCTTAGACCAGTTGAAAGGAATATCTTTTTTCAACATAAATGTTAGAGGCTTTAACAAATCTACAACATCTGGAATAAACTTCTAACAAAATTGATTCTACCCAAAAATCTCTATAAGGCTTTCTTATGTGTTGGTAATGGAAGGGCTAAGATAGCATTTACTCTTTTCGAATCTATAGTAATTCCATGTTTTGACACCACATATCCCAGCAACTTACCCTCTTGAACAACAAATACAAATTTATTTGGGTTAAGAGTTATGCCAAACTCCCTGCATCTCTCAAAGATTTCCTTAAAGTGGGTTAAATGTTCATTTGAATTTTTTGAAAAAAAATTATGTCATCCAAATAAACCAACACTATTTTATACATTAAACCTTGAAATTTCATATCCATGGCCCTTTGAAAGGTTTCCCCGACATTAGACAAACCAAAAGGCATTTCATTATAGGCCATATTACCCCATTTTGTTGTAAATGTTTTCTTATATTGGTCCTCCTTGACTAAAATCTGATTGTAACCAGAAAAACCATCAAGTAAGGAAAACCTCTCTGATCTTGAGACAACTTGGAGGATTTTCCCCATGGATGGTAAGGGATAATGATCTTTGAGGGAGGCTCTATTCAGGTTCCTAAAATCAACACAAAGTCTTATTTCACCATTCTTTTTCCTAACTAGAACAAGGTTTGACACCCAAGAGCTATGTTTGGGAATATAATGTTGCTTTCAATGGGTTTATTAAGTTATTTAAGCATAAGGGGCTCAATTTTAGGATTAATAGGCCTTTGTTTTTGCCTAACTAGTTTAGCATTTGGTTCAAGCTCAATAGTATGTTGATCAATACTAGGATCAAACCCCTTCAAATCTTAATATTCCCATGCAAAAATGTCACTAAACTCTTGACAAAGAAGAACAAAAGCATGTCTTTCTTCTAATGTACATACCTTTCCCAACTTTAAAAACTTGTCTTTAAAGATCTCAACATCCTCATGGTGCTCTTGTTTAATTCAGATATTAGTCTTCTCCTTCCTTACTTGATTATCTAAGTTAAATATTGACTCCAAAGTAATCAAACCCTTAGGCAACTTGTTTGACTTCAACTGTATAACCTGATTTTCATACTAATGTTGTAATTTCTCTTGGCTACTAGCTAAAAATCCAACCTCTTCCCTCAAGAAGTTAATGATCTTTTGATCACTGTCAAAAACTTTCCAATGCTCATGATTGTTAGGAATTGAAGATCTAACAATGACTTACATATTTTTTCCCCCTAATATTGCTAATTTCTTTCAAAATATCATACTATGCACCTATAGTTGCTAATATATCAGCATGCTTATTCAAACTCCTAAGTATGGACAACAAATTGAAAGCTTCAAAATCCTCTATTAGATCCCATACTCTATGCTTGTAGGACTTCAACAAATCATTTTTAATAGGATGGAGATCTCTTACCTGGTTGACAACCAACTCACTATCACCATATACATGTAGACAATTGATTCCTCTCTTCTTTTCCCATTGAAGGCCATGAATCAAGACCTCATACGCTATTGTATTGTTAGTACAATAGAATGTAAATCTGAAAGCAGAGTGGTATTTTTCATCATTAGGTGACACCAACATACAACCACCACAAGCACGCACCTTACTCCTAGAACCATCAAAATAGAGCCTCCAAAGCTCATTAGAATGTTGATCAATCTATCATTTTTCATCCTTAAACAAGTTAGGAATAGCAGCACCTCGTTCATGAAACATATAAATCCCAAGCCCATTTCTTCCATATGTTTAAAAGGATCCTCTTCATGGTTTTCAACTGCCCATTCATGCAAATTCAGATCTGGTATGCCATCAATAAGGGTGTTAGGATCTTGTGGAATAGGTTGTTCTTCTTGCTCATGAATGGCTAAGTTGGCATTAGCATCACTTGGGACATAAGGCTCCATATGATCTTTGGCCAAAGCCTCAGATTTAATAATAATCTTTGTTCCATACCTTGTTCTAAAGAGCATGTGGGATGAATTAGATGACAAATACCCACCTAACTTGGTTGTAAAACCTCTTGAAAGTTAAATAGAAAAGTAAGGAGGTAATTCAATGACAAATATATCTTGTGGAATAGAAAAATTGGGACAAGCATGGAGTGTAAGTTTCAGATTTGTAATAACTCCAACAATGTTGACCATTTTCCCATCAAGTTGGATAACTCCCTTAGATAATGGATCATATGACAAACCCAATCTTTCAACGGTTTTCTTTGGCATGACTGAACTACTTGCTCTAGAATTTATTATATAATTATGTACTAGATTCTATCCAATGATTAAGGTAACATAAAATTGGGGTGGCTTGACCTCCCTAGTTTATTGTTTAGTCTTTTCTAGGTCATTATTGGTAAGTACAGCCTTAGAAGATTGTTGGCTTGAAGGTTCATTAGTTAAAGTAAGGTTAGACAAGGAATCATGAAGCATATCTATTTGCCCAGGAAGAGCTAAAGACTCCCATAGTGAAACATTAGTGTTTGTCTTCTTCATCTGCTCAAGTATATTATAATTACTTGTACTAACCTTTTGATGTGTTTTTGGAACAGAAACCTCTTTTTGTACTTGTGTTGGTTGTGGTTGGCTTTTAGGCTACTCCTTTCCCACCACAGGTTGTTCTCTTGATAGAATTTGAACATTCTTAGAATATGAAGGCCTAGCTTGGCCTTGTGACAAACTAGAGGTATAATTTCTATCTCTATCAACTTGCTACCCCAAATCTACAACCCTCTTTTTTGATCTTGTGGTGGTTGCTATGGGAGTGTATGACTGATTTTGAGGTTGATTCATGCCACAAAACTCTTCTCCTTTCTAGTTCATCAAGGAAACCTTAGGGTTGCCTTGCTCATTTTGTTGTTCTTGAAATTCTTATAACTGATCTTGAAAGACAACAATGTTGTTTTGAACCATAAGAGCTTGGTTCTTAAGGCCATTGAATAGGTAGACTAGTTATAAGGTTGATTACAAAGGCTAACTTAGTCATAATCAGTACGCTAAATTGTTCTAAACCCGGGTACTATTTGACTTTGAATGGGTTGGGAACATTAGGATTGTATCAATGGGTAAAATTCTAAGATTAGATTCAATGAATTGAAAGCACAATAATAAAACCCAAAGAGATATGAAGCACAATGAAAACTAAACAAGAATGATTATACCAGATTCTTTGTTGAAGCTTCCTTGATTCACCTCCATAGCACCTTCTAATTTGCAGTGTATAATTGATGCCCTCAGATCGAGTGTATGAGCAATTTGACTATGCCATTGTCCTATGAAAGTTTTGAAGGATTTAAGTAAAATTATGCCTATGCCAATGATAAATGATTATAACAATTGATAAATGACTATGATGTATATAATCATGAAGTGGTCCCAAATTATGAACAAAATTGTCATTTTATAAAAAAAACACAATTTTTAATGGACGAACGAGATCAACTCTTGATAGAAACCTAAAATCAGAGGATGAGATTTAATTTGATAATCCATAATTAGGGTTAGGGAAAAATTCTTAAG
>VDFB02373473.1:0-192314 GCA_007258455.2 Sequoia sempervirens
TTCCCATAAAAAAATTCCGAGTAGAAAAACATCCCTTTAGTTTACAGCAAAAATACATCCTTGAAATTTCACAACAGGATCTCTACGAATTTGCTACAAATAAGAAAATAAGCAAATAGAACAAATCATAGAATACATTCAATGAATGTATGTCACATACAAACCATTTAGCTACTAAAGATATCTCAACTTAATACTGGTTGGCAATAACAATGGGTAACAAGCATAGTGTCCATGGGGAAATCTCTAGGGCTGAGGGCAGAATGGACAATCCTAGGAGGAAGCAGGGTACTCCTCTGGCACTTCTAACACCCAAAGCTGATGAACCAGTAAAGATAGAGAGAAAACCATTAATGCATAAAGAAGATAATCAGTCTGATATCCACTGGGCACCCCTATGAATCATAAACATAATAAGAGTAACTCTTCTATTACTCAATGTTTCTTCCTCTGTAAAATATGTCTCTTTTCCTGATTCTTTCTGCTTCTTCAGTAGCATGAGAAATGAATATTCAGAACCTATGGAAACTTGATAGTTCAAGTCATAAGATATAGTGTATAATGAAGGACCCAGCAATATAAAAAAGAAAGATTTTGCTTTCAAGAATCTAGAATCATTCTGTTGAACAGTCAAATATGCAGTCAAATGCAAGTATACCATCATCAAATGAATTCCTATTGTCATAAAGAATAAAGAAGGACAGCTTAATGAAATGGACCTGATGGTTCAATCCTATGTCTTCAATTCTGTAAAACATACCTGAGCCATTTCAAAAATTTCATTATGGTCTTTATTTAATTCTGTAGGAACAGATCGAACAAGCTTTTTCTTCCCAATAGAAAATACTTCGAATCCACTCCCTAGTGCCTGCAAACTCCATTTAAGTTGGATTAGATGCACATAAATTTTCACTACAAGCTATGACGATAATCTGCAGCAAAACATGAAAAATGTGAACACTCTCCACAGTTCCTAATTTATTTCCAAGAAACAAATCAAATGGTAGATAAAAGAGCTAAAAGAAAAGCACTGACACCAAAAGAGGACTTGTTAATAGCACATATAAGAAAAATGCTAGACATTATCAGACAATTTGCTGCATGGAATCATAAGACTTGCAAAACTACATCTAAAACTTTTAGATAATGAATCAGTCCAGATGCAAATACAAGGCCATACCTTGAGCTTACTAATAGCACGCAAACAATCATCTTCTGATATAGCTTCACGGGATGATCTCCGTCTTTTTGAAAGGAGAGCTTGCAGCTCCTGTAACTCAATCAAACCTCCATTGTGTGGTCTTGTTGCCAAACAAATATCAACAATCTGGACCCCTATCCCACTGATGTATATTAAAAAAACAACTCGTTGACCCAATTAAATGGATATATCTATTACTAAATATTTAAATATGATGCCTCACAAATGTTGCTCAAGCACAGCAATCGAAAGCTCAAAGCAATATGGTAACGGATTCCTACAGAAAGGAGCTTTCTACATATTGTACAACAGTGACATGAGAAACATTTTAATTGGTTCTTTATATATACATTTACTGCACTAAAGATCAAAACAATTGTTTACACAGTCATTTTCATCATTTTTCCTTGAAACAATAATTTGAGTCTAATCTATGCATATGGCTAGCATGGAAAGAGTCGGAGAGAAAGATACCAAGTTCATAATAGAAATCACCAATGCCTAGCAGTTCAGCCCAAAATCCCTTGTTTGATGCAAGTGGATCCACACCAACCTTGGCACACATCTCATGAAACTGTGACCTAAAAGCTGGATTCTTCTTTATATCATTCTGTAATCAACAAAAAAAGCAATGAAATTCCAGCTGCAGTTATTTCTTCTTAAGTGAAATTCCAAGGGCAAAAGTCAAATCTTGCCAAAGTGACACCAAAGACAAATCATATCAAATCTATAAGCTAATCCTCTTACCTGCATTTATATGACCCATGACCAACAAAGTAAACAATTCCCCAGTGTCTGATAATAAAATTATCTTAGACTACTATGATAAGCATTCTAGAAACAAACAATAACTGTTTTCATAGTCATGGCATGGGACCATTACAACAATTTATTAATTGATGAGTTTTTTGGATCTTTCTCAGAAATTTAACAGTGTTGTAATCATCATGAAACAACTTGCTGAGATTGGACAACCGACAAACAACAGAATATTGCAAAATAAAGTATCTCCATCCACAGCCAAACTCCTAGTCTATTAAAAAAAATAAAGAATAGACAATGAAAACAGTCTGCATACCTTGTGTTTACGAGCAAAATCTTCAAGCTGTGTCCTGAAGGTAGAAAGTTGCTCCTTCAAAAGATCTGTTCGTATTTTAGCTACATTATCTCCAAGTAACTTGTATTGATCCTGTAGATTAGAAAACCATGAATGATTAGAGGTCAGGAATCAATACTGTTACAAAAATCAAATTCAAAACAAAAAATATGGCCATTGTCTTTAGTTAAAAACCCTTTGTACATGACATGTAAACAGATCCAAATCAGAAAAGACATACACGAGCTGCAGCAGCAGTTTGAAGCCCTGATATTCCTGGTCGACGCCTCATATTTGACCCCTAACTCAACAATTCAAGGTAGATTCAATAAATTTGGGTGCTTTCAAAAACAAACAATAAAAAAAATGCATCCACAGATGAAAGTTATCTGATATTACAAACAGTAAACTTTGAGTTGAGAGTTAAAGTATACATGCAACTTCTCACAGCATTCTTGCAAAGACTTTTCTAACCAAAAGCTCACAGGATATGGTCCAAAACATCAATTGACAACTTACACAAAGATTTTTCCCACATGCTCTTTTCAAATTTTATGGACTGTGGAAGCCTTAGATCTGTAATTTTGTACCCTGTTAAAAGATCCAAAAAATTAGACATCAAATACATGAAATACCAAAAAAAATGTTTAAAGGATACACCCCCTCAAGTTTGTTAAATATTGGGGTCAGGTTTGGGTTGCAGCAGCAAAATGCTACCCAAATAATGGTGGGGTCCCCAGTTCTATCCCCATGGGTATCCTGTTGCAGCCAGACTGTGTGAAGAAAGGAAGAAGCACTCGGTATGGTGCTGCCAGCGATGCTAGTGGAAAGAAGACAGCAATATTGATTGTAATATTCTGTTGTAATGCTAAAAGGAAGGTTCATAGCTCCCAGGGCAAAAGAGCATTTGCTCAACATTCAAAAAAAAAAAATATAGTCAACTAAACCTTCCTTAACTAGACAGAAAAACTGAGCAACAAAGTATCCAAAACTATTGGTATTTACTATTAACATTCTAAATGGTAAAATAAATATGCAGTATTACATCACAAGAACTAATGTAAAGGAAGGAAACTGTTCAGACTAGTGCAGTCAAAATATAAATTATTATTTGGCTTTGGCCCAACCATCATGCTAGTTTCCTATAAACTTTAAAATGAGAGATTCTTGTTTAAATATACATAAAGGATATGAAACTTGCATCTCAGGCTAGCCCCTAGTATCAATATACCAAAAATTAATGAGATTCATCTATTCTCTACCTTACTAGTGAGTATATGTTACACATTTATGACCACAATATATTTTCTATGTGGTATCAGAGCCATGTTTGTGAGAAGCTTATTCAGCATCCAATAAATTAAAAAAAAAAAAAAAAAAATCAATTGCAGAGCAAATCAAAGACACTCAATAGGTTCACAGAATCAATGCCCTAGAAATCCGATTTTTCTGCTCTGAGGATTTTCTACTGCAAATTTCTGTGAATGCCCTATAAAAACCTTTCGTGCCCTAGCCTCTGAAAAAGAGAAGACCTTTTTTCTATCTCTAGCAATAGTTGCATGGCCACAGATACGGATACGTATATATATATATATATATATATATATATATAACTCTTAACTATTATTTATTATTATTTAAATTTTAATATGTTGTTAAATTATATGTAATTATTTTATTTTAACTTTTTATTTTAATTAAATGTTGAAATATATGACATTTAGGTATTTTTATTATGGTAAAGGCACAGATAACAGATACAGAGGTAGTTATAGCTGTTAATGTTTATGACAGCGTCAGTCAGATTCTTCCAGCTGTCTTTGTATTTGCTATTTTGAAGCTGGGCCGACCTTCAAACTGTCTTATTCAAAACTGACATGCAGTGGAATCTTTTTGTAATGCCTCCTAAATTTAGTTGCATGATTCCTCTTGTGCGTCCTCTTGTAACTGTCCTGCAGTCACCTTCTGACATACAGAGGAATCTAACTTGCATGTATCTGACATGCTATGTTTAGAAAACCACTTTGTATTTACATTTTTTCTGTATTCAGAGGTGAAGTTCGAATTTTTGAAGTGCAGATTGGTGTAAGGTGCAGACTGTGATAACTATTGACAGTTTGGAGGTCACTCAGTTCTGGATGTGTATCAGATTGTGATGCTGTGTTTTGGCCTTCATTATCAGCCTCTATTGTAAAGGATTTCTCATTGTGATTGAATAATATAAGAGATATTATTGACTGGGTTTTTCTCCCTCAGGAGGAGGGTTTTCCCAGGGTAAATTCTGTGTGTTTATTTGTTCTTGTTGTTGAATTTTTCTGTCTTCTGTTAGCTCTTATTTCTGGTTCTTAAATTTAACATGGTATCAAAGCGGGTCTAAAGAAAAGATCCAGAACCAAAACTCTTAAGTCTTGAAATATTCTTGCTTGTCTTCTAGCCTGTTTATTTCAGCTTTCTTCAATGGTGAACGGACTCAAAGTTGAAGACAGGCTGGATGGTGCATCCAACTTTACTTCATGGAAATTCAGAATCCTAATTGCACTTGAAGAAAATGACCTTCTCAACTATGTGAAGACTGATGTAGCTGAACCTGCTGATGACACTAAGAAAGCTCAATGGAGAAAGAACCATATTATGGCAAAGAAGATTTTGATTGATTCTGTTAAGGATCATTTGGTACCTGTCATTTCAAAGCTAGATTCAGCTAAAAAGATGTTTGAGTGTCTTCAAAGTTTGCATGAATTTAACAACTCTAGCAGAGCTCTAGCGTTAAGGCGTCAACTCTTACATATTAAAATGGCTAGAGGAGAATCTGTTGTATCCTTCTTCATGAAGATTTCAGAATTGAAGGATCAGCTAAATGCTATTGGAATTCTATTGAAGACAAAGACCTGGTTATATTGGCCATGAATGGCCTTCCTCACTCTTGGGAATCTTTCATTCAAGGAATTAGTGGAAGAGCTGAGTTACCCAATTTTGATCGTTTGAGAGCTGATTGTATTCAAGAGGAATGCAGATTGGAGGCACGAGGAAATGGGCAAAGATCTCACCATGAAGAAGAGCATGTCCTTGCTGCTCATACTTCTAAAAGGAAAGGAAGGAAAGGAAACTTCAAGAGGTATGAAGATAGGAATTTTGGTTCAGCCCCTAAACCTAAGAAGAAGGATCTATCTAAGATTCAGTGTTTCAGATGTGACAAGTATGGTCACCTTGCTAAAGATTGTCCATCAAGACCTAAGCATCAAGTTGCTGTTACAAATGTTGAAAATGAATCTACTCATAGAGAATCAAGTGAAGATTCAGAGTGTTTCTTGTTTATATCAGCTCTTTCAAGTAATGTTCCTACTGATAGTGAGACTTGGCTAATTGATAGTGGTGCTTCTCGCCATCTTACGGGATATCGAGAACATCTTTCTGATCTAAGAGAAAAGGATACCCACTTGCAGGTTATTATTGGTGATGATGCTTGTTATTCTGTGAAAGGTGCTGGAACTACATCCTTTCATTTAAATTCAGGAATTCCTCTTCATCTGAGTGATGTTCTATTCGTTCCTGGAATCAAGAGGAATCTGATTTCTATTTCAGCATTGGAAGATAAAGGATATCAAGTTGCATTTGCTGAAGGCAAAGTTCTTGCATGGAAGAAGAACTCCAGCATTAAGACAGCTCGTGAGATTGGTGCCCGTTATGAGAGTCTATATAGACTTTCAGCTCGTCCTATTCAAGCTCTAGCACATGATTCCATGAGTTCTAGCGAGTTGTGGCATAAAAGATTTGCTCATCTAAATTTCAGAACTCTTTCTTCCATGGAGAAGGTGGTCATTGGTCTCCCAAAGCTCAATCAAGAACATGATGGTGTCTGCAAAGGTTGTGCTTTAGGTAAGAACATTAAAAGTCCTTTTCACAATAGTGAAAGTAGAGCAAAAGGAATTTTAGACTTGATTCATTCAGACTTGTGTGGACCTATGTCTGCTGCATCATTGAGTGGTTTTTGGTACTATGTGACTTTTATTGATGATTTGTCACGTAAGACTTGGATTTATTTTCTAAAATCTAAAGAATCTAATGAAGTCCTGTCTAGATTTAAAGAGTTCAAAGCTCAAGTAGAGAATTTGTCTGATAAGAGGATCAAATTTTTAAGGTCTGACAATGGGGGTGAATATACTTCTGGTGTTTTTCAAAATTTCTGTATTGATGCTGAGATTAAGAGGGAGTTTTGTGTCCCTTATAATCCACAACAAAATGGAGTTGCAGAAAGAAAGAACAGATCTATTGTTGAGGCAGCGAAAGCCATGATCCATGATCAAGGCCTTCAAATTTTTCTTTGGGCAGAAGCTTGCAGGACAGCTGTTTATGTTCAAAATCGTAGCCCACATCAAATTTTAGACAATATGACTCCTGAAGAAGCATTCACAGGTATCAAACCTGAAGTTGGTCATTTTAGAATTTTTGGATGTCCAGTTTACATTCATGTACCTAAAGATAAAAGATCTAAATTAGAACCTTCAGGCAAAAAGGGAATTTTTGTTGGTTACAGTGAAACTTCAAAAGCTTACAGGGTCTACATTCCGGGACAAAAGCAAATTGAAATCAGCAGAGATGTTTCATTTGAAGAAGATGTAGCTTGCAAAAGATCTAAAGGATCTTCTATGGAAATTGATAGAGAAGATCATGAGACTTCTCAAGATATGGACATTGCTGCTCCTGATTCCCCTTCTAAGATTCAGAGGGAGACTCTTGATTTAGAAGACCCTCTTGGTCCTGTTGATCCTTTAGATTCCTATTCTGGACCAAGTAATGTTTCATCTGACAAGAAGAGACCTTTGTGGGCCAGGCATACTATGGAAGAGGCTGAAAAATTTGCAGCCCCTCGTGGTACTTTCAGAGAAAGTAAGAGACCTCATAAGTTTGCAGGTTATGTTGCTTCAATGAGTCATATTATTGAATCTGAGCCTTCAAGTTTTGAAGAGGCTTCAAACCAGCAAGTATGGAGAGATGCCATGACAGAAGAATATCAATCTATTATCAAGAATGATGTTTGGGATATTATTCCAAGACCTAAAGGTAAATCTGTTGTTTCTTCTAAGTGGTTGTTCAAAATTAAACATGCAGCTGATGGAAGTATTGAAAAGTATAAAGCCAGATTTGTAGCAAGAGGTTTTTCTCAAAAAGAAGGTATAGATTATGAGGAAACATTTGCTCCTGTAGCTCGGTATACTTCCATCAGAACCATTATTGCTATTGCTGCTGTTAAAGGATGGAAATTACATCAAATGGATGTAAAGACAGCATTCTTAAATGGTGTAATTGAAGAAGAGGTATTTATTGAGCAGCCAGAGGGTTTTGTGATTCATGAGAAGGAATCACATGTATGCAGATTGAAAAAGGCCTTGTATGGCCTTAAGCAAGCTCCACGTGCGTGGTATGAAAGAATTGATCATTATTTAGTAAGCTTGGGCTTCCTCAAAAATGATGCAGATCCAAATCTCTATTTCAAGGTAATTGAAGATAAAGCATTAATTTTGGTTCTTTATGTTGATGATCTTTTTATTACTGGAGGAGATGATCTTATTGCTAAATGTAAGGAAGAGTTAACCTCTGAATTCGAGATGAAAGATCTTGGTCTTTTGCATTACTTTCTTGGTTTAGAAGTATGGCAAAGACCAAATGAGATTTTCCTGAGTCAAGGGAAATATGCTATTGACATTTTGAAACGATTTGGTATGTTAGACTGCAAGTCTATGTCAACTCCTATGGAAGCAAATCTGAAAAAGCTACATGAGGTTGCTGCCACTTCAGATTTAGTTGATCCTACTATGTACAGGCAGTTAATTGGTTCTTTAATGTATTTGATCAATACTAGGCCTGATATATGTTATGCTGTTAACACTCTTAGTCAGTTCATGTCTGAGCCTAGACAGATTCATTTTGTTGCAGCTAAGCATATATTGAGATATGTACGTGGTACAGTGGGATATGGTCTGAAATATACTTCTTGTGAAGATCTGAAATTGCAAGGTTTTTCTGATTCAGATTGGGCAGGGTGTGTACCTGATAGGAAGAGCACTTCTGGTTGTTGTTTCAGCTTAGGGTCTACTATGATTTCTTGGTGCAGCAGAAAACAGTCATGTGTGGCTCAAAGTACAACAGAAGCTGAATATGTGGCAGCTTGTGTGGCAGCTCGAGAAGCAGTGTGGCTTCGAAAGCTTCTTGCAGGACTGTTTGGGCAGGTTTTGGAACCTACTGTGATTTTTTGTGACAACCAAAGTTGTGTAAAGCTTTCTGTTAATCCAGTTTTTCATGATAGAACCAAGCATGTGGAGATCAAGTATCATTACTTGAGAGATATGGTTCAAAGGAAATCAGTTGAACTCAAGTATGTTTGCACGGATGAGCAAACAGCTGACATTCTCACCAAGCCACTTCCTAGAGTAAAGTTTTCTTATTTTCGAGATAAGCTTGGTATTGTGGAGAATGTTGCTCTTGCTGAGAGAGAGTCTCAGCCTCAGTGACTCTTGCTTCATGTGTTAATGCATTTCTCTCTGCGAGAGAGATTTGAGGTGCAAGCCCTTGTTAAGGCATTTCTCTCTACGAGAGAGATTTGAGGTGCAAGCCCTTGTTAACGCATTTCTCTCTGTGAGAGAGATTTGAGGTGCAAGCCCTTGTTAACGCATTTCTCTCTGCGAGAGAGATTTGAGGTGTAAGCCCTTGTTAGTGCATCTTTCTCTGCGAGAGAAATTTGAGGTGAAAGCCCTTGTTTCTTTCTCTTGGAGTAGCCATGGTGGACATCACAATGAGATGACTACATCACGATGAGGTGATTTGTCTTGTACAGCTGGAAGTATCCTCCCTAGCTGAGAGGGAGTGTTAATGTTTATGACAGCGTCAGTCAGATTCTTCCAGCTGTCTTTGTATTTGCTATTTTGAAGCTGGGCCGACCTTCAAACTGTCTTATTCAAAACTGACATGCAGTGGAATCTTTTTGTAATGCCTCCTAAATTTAGTTGCATGATTCCTCTTGTGCGTCCTCTTGTAACTGTCCTGCAGTCACCTTCTGACATACAGAGGAATCTAAAATCCAGCCATATATCCAACAGCTAGAGATTGAGACCTTGAAGTGAAAGGTGCGGCAGAAGCATAAGGATCTAGGGAATAACCTACACCTATCAGTTATCACTCATATATCGCTCAGGGCTGCAGGAGGAACCTATACCACCTAAGGAATTCATTGGAGAAGAAGCAGCATGCACGAACAAAGAATCAAAAAGCACCACCCTTCATCACAGCTTTCTTTTGCTTCCCACCTGTGGATTTTAGCCAAATACGGGTCAGATTTATTAAAAATCCAAATCATGCAGCATCCAGCGCAGCTGGAAAAAACTATTTTTTTTGGCGTGTGTGGGTACAGCATCCGACCCGTATCTGCGTCACATCATACCCATAGCCATACCAACAGCAGTAGGCATGCCTAGTGAGGGGGGTGGGCATATCCAGCAACACTGATTTCCAGGAATGTTAGGCAACCCATCAATGATATTCTCCAAGTAGGATATGCCAGAAACCCAAGCTTGACTGATGCTGCTACTAGACAGTACATCATCCAAAGGCCTCACCATATACCTAGTATCTAATGAAAGGAAGTTGATCAGACCACTTTTGATAGAATCTAGAATCTTTTGTAACTCCCATTATGTTCTAAATCATCCCCATTATTGTAAACCACCAGCTCTACCTCTGCACCTATCCTCACGACTCACAGTTTGAGATTCAAGGTTTACATCACGGCCAAAGCTTGTTGTAACTGTAACTGTAGAAATGAAATTTCTCTTGGCAGGCATTTGGGCTCAAGGTTTGCTTCAGTTGAACATCAGTTAAGGGGAATAGATGAGAGAACCACAGAAATTGAGGGGCAGAAGAAGGAAGTTGAATCTTTCTTTGGGATTAAATCATAAATCATTATTTTGATCAATATGGCATACTAGGATAATGCTTGAAGTGTACTCAAAACCGAAAAGCATGAGCATGATAATGGTCAGAGTATTCCCAAACTCCAACACATGAGCATTATGCCGGTAATAACCATGAAAGTAGAGGAACCCTATGAATCTCCATAATTAAAGAAACTCCTCAGTTTCTCATTCACGAATTTTATATGCATAATGTCAATATTGAAATAATAATGGAACACGCAAGAAAACTGCCAGAGGGGATGAAACTGTGCAATGGCCCAATTCCTGAACATTTCAGTTATGTAGTCCAACTGTTACATCCCCTCTATCTTGAACTTGATTATGGCAATGAAATTATGGTCGTTATGTTAGTTGTGATTAACTGTTTTTCATGAGAATGTGAAATTGGGAAGAGAATATTTAATTATATGTTGAAACGGCTAATGTGAATGATTTTCTTAAGTATTTGAAAATGAATGTGAAGATGAGTTTATATTTTATATATTTACATATATGATGAGAACGGTTTAACCCTATTTTCCTTTTTTCCAAGTGGTTGCAGGATCATCAACGCCCGAGGGAAAAGGAAATATCATCAGGGAGAGGACGTAGTTAACAAAGGATCAAAATTATCAATCTGCCATGAGTCGGTGTAAGATGGTTGTGTTAAGACATAACCTTGGTCATAACTCTTTTAATAAAATAATTGTTTAACAAGTCAATTTAAATTATTTATCAATAATTCCCTTTTGAAGTTGAGGAAATCAACTCATGGTATACACCTTAAGAGATTGTAAATGGTTATAAATATTAAATTTATAATAATAACTATAATTTTAAAACCATCGATTAAAATATAAAAGATAAGTAATGCTAAAGGCTGATGGGAAATAAGAAGGAAAAATTAATTAAGGAGAATTCAACTAGCGCCGGTGTGGGAAAGGTGGTAACTTTCCACCAGCTTACTACTTCCTTGTTGAACGTCCAAGAGAGGAGCTCAGGAGTCGCGTGCTGAAGGAAATCTTGGACTCGGGCTTTGAGGAGCTTTTCCTCTTAAATAATGGCATTCAATTCCTTCTTTGGGGGGGTTTTATTCATTCGTTCACCCGCATTCTGTGGAGACATTCTTCATTTGTTCATTGTATCGAGCATCAAAAACAGTTCTCCATTCTTTGTCAAGCAAAAGAACTCCATTCTTTTCCTTGTCTTTACATCTTAGGCGTCCTTCTGTTATTGAGAAAAATCTCCCATTTGATTCTTTTAAATTTTACCATCATAATATATCAATGACTCCTCTCATAAGCCTTATTTTCAGATGGCATCTTAAATAGGGAGGCGTTCAAGATTTATCTCCTAGGTCGCACGAATTGGAAGCATTATCTCTACATTCGAAATTCGGTATCTGGAAAAACGTTTGATTCTGTGTTGCCGCCTCCAAATCATTCTCTGGTAGAAGGGAGGAAGCCACCTTGTCACATTGTTGATATTTTGAGAAGAATTCTTTGTTCTTCTTCGAGCTTCAATTTCATTTCATTCAGGCACGTATTAGGAACTTTAATGCGTTTAAAACCTAGCAATGAAAGAACTTTATCTTCTTTTAAAATCTTCAAGATGAAATATACTTTTCGATGTATCACTTGCTTTGAGGAGAATGTTTAGTATTCAGTTCTTGCTACCTCTGTACATGTTGATGAAGACATTCTCATCATGAATTTGTAGAGTGGCAAAGCTTGCATACATTATGCTCTTTCCTGATCAATGTCGACCCTGTATGCTTGTTCGAATCTCCTTATTATTCTCTGTTGTCACCTTGGTCTTTACCGAGCACTCTTTTCCTCTGTCATTATTTATTTGAACTGGGTCATCTTTTCCTCTAACCCAAACCTTTATGTGAAGCATGAAGAAGAGTATTATTTGTAGATACTCTGCAACGGAAGGATTTATTCATGTTCTAAAACCCTTGTTTTGGAAGGATATATCGTTGAATCTTTCATCTTTAGAAGTATATTGATACAGGTCTTTTGTCTCTTCCTCTCGAAAACTTATTCAATAATAGACTCTTTTGTTATATATATCTGTGTAGTTCATTAGATTGGAGTTCAAAACACTCTGTTATCTAAAACTGAAAATAGTTCGAGACATCTTGAAATCTCTTGTGAAATTATCTATCCTGTCTAAACCGAGCCCTCTCCACTCCACTCTTTAATTTCTAAGTTGGATAGGAGCATATCCTCTTCCACTCCAAGATCCTTATCTGGCACTTGAATGTTGTAGATTTGGAAGGACCCTATATCGAACAGCCTCTTTCTACCTCTCTCTCTCTCTATGGGTAAAATTTGTTGATTAGTAATAAAAGGAAGGGAAAGTTTGTGTGCCTAGTCTCTCTCTCTCTCTTTCAATAAAGATATCAGCATAATATTAAAATAGGATATGATTCCAATACCAAGTTATTGTAATATAAAACCCTAAGGTTAAGATTTAACCTCGAACTAAGAGAAAAATGATAACCAAACTTGATATTGTAAGATTAG
Organism: Sequoia sempervirens; assembly: GCA_007258455.2. Lineage (NCBI taxonomy): Eukaryota > Viridiplantae > Streptophyta > Pinopsida > Cupressales > Cupressaceae > Sequoia > Sequoia sempervirens. Next base: position 12,775 of record VDFB02373473.1, read on the forward strand.
AACTTGACTCGAGAATTATCATGTCGAGCAAGGGTGAGGGTGCTGACGGCACAAGAGTGCCAGTAATATCGGCACAGGAGTGCCAATAATGATAAAAATCCTTGGCCAAGGTATGATGCCAGTTAGGCATTGGTCAGCTATCATGATCTAGATATACTTCTGGTCAGAATGATCCTTCTAGTTAGGAGGTACCTACAGAGGAGAGATCGACCAGCAGTATAGGTTCATGACACCAAGCTTAGAATGGCATGATGATAATTTGATCCTTGTTGATTACCCGCGTGAAGGGTCGGATTCTTCAGTTGAAGAAACTCGGAAGACCAGTAGGTCTTGGATGGGCAGAAAAGCCCTTGATGATGTTTCTCTTTCTCTCAAAGATAAAGTTGTTCAAGGCTTCAAGCAATTCAGCATAATGATGATCTCATATTGAATTCTTTTCTCTCTCTCTCTCGTAATTCCAGGTACATGCCTTTTAAGTTTATTATCAATGCTGCAATAAATGTTATCTCCTTTTAGTTAATTGTTTATATGTACAAAACTGCAGTTGATTATTTAGACAGTTGTTTGTTCTTCCAACTGAAATGGAAAATTTGAAAGTTAGTTAATGCTCTTCTGTGATTTCAGTTATTGAAAGCAGTTAGTTGTTTCCTTTCAGCTGAAACTGAAAGTTTAAGAGTTAGTTGTGAAATTGATTATGATGTAATTATTTAGAAATTGATTTTCTTTTCTGTTCAAATTGCAAAGGAAACCTAGCAAGAAAACAAGTTAGTTGAACTTTGGCTGAAACTGGTAGTTGGTTTACATTTTTAAACTGTAGATTAAATAGAGTGTTACACCAACTGTACTCCAACATACAAATAGGTGCTGTTTGGAACCCCACCCATAATCCACTTAAGTCATCGACAAAAAAATCATCTCTTAGGGTCATGTTTTCAAATAACAAAATCATAAGCACATTATGCAATGTAAGCAATATGGCACTGCAAGCTTGTATAGGACAAGATCGACTCTATCCAAAATCTCAAACAGTCAATGATATCTTGCTGGCAACATTTAATATTTCTCCAACAACAACTTACTAAATTTGCATTGCTGTTTGACTTGCTTATGAACTTTCTGTAGCTTCAAGCCTGTCGCTAAGATAAACTGTCACTATGATAGTCTTGAAAGGAACAGTAACTCTTGTGGTGGCTTGTAAGGAAACTTGTAAGGAGCTACTTCTAGGAGCTACTTGTTTTGTGGTACTGGACCTCAATGGAGACCTACAAATGAGGGCTTAAATGACAGGACCTGTTTCAGTTGTATGTGACACAGTGTTCCATAGGGATGTCACATGATTCAGTGGTAAATGAATGGCTAGGAAACATATAAGTAAAAGAAAGTGAGATGGAAGCAGCTGTTGATGTAGGTGAACACTTCTAAGAGATTTTGACTGAAGAAAATGTTATTGATATGCTGATAACAACTACCGACATTGCAGAAATGAGTTTGGAAAATCTGACAAACTTCTTCCCTAAATAATAGAGGATAATTGACTGTAGAGAATATATGTTGGATTAATCGTAATTTTGGCAAATAGGATGACTTTACTTGATCATCATAGTTAATTTAATAGAAATGAGAAATGCGGTTCCATTCAATCATGTAATAACCACATATTTAAAATGTGAGCAGATTTTTCAGAAGCTATTCAACACACAATTTAACTAAGACATGGACTCACATCATAAATATCATTAAAAAAATTGAACTGGTGAAGCTCTGGGTTCAAACTTTAAATCCTAACACATGTTTATTGAGACACCTGTTCAAAACTTCTCTGTAGACAAAATCTGCAGTAGGGGATATGCACATAAGAATGGAAGCTATGTAAGCCCAGTGGCTTTTAACACCTGTTGACCCATCCCTGTGAGCACTAAAAGTCATAGTCAATGGGAAACTCCAGCATAGGAACGAGGATCTCATCCTCATCCCCATCCCCATCACCATCAGCATCCCCACCCCTGTATCTTCTGGTGATTATAATTTTATATGATATAGATGTAGCCTTATTTATTTACTTCCGCACCCTGATATGAAATGCCAACCACTATTCCCATACCTGTACTCCCACCCTTCCACCACTCTGTGCCACACAACCATCCGTCCTCCACCCCCTTCCCTAGACAACCATTCATCACCTAACCCCCTCGACCCCACAAGGTCTCTAGGCGACCATGATAAGAAATCAATAGCTTGATCACTACACAAAAGGCGAGAGGGATTGCCCTACCCAATTGGGTGTTAAGCTCTTTAAGCAAAAGCGAGCTAGTAATTAGGCATACTCTCATTATCTTGGAGTCCTGAAATATGTCAAATTCCAAACCACTGATACTCAGCATAACGCAATGAATAGGTTTGGATGTCTTGAAGCTAAAATTTGTGTTTCACTTATTCAAGCTGAAGTAACGGAGAAACCTTGTTTTCAAAATTCACTTGAATAAGTTTTAAATGCATTGAAAATTAGGTCCTCCATATCTTGTTCGTTAAGCACCCAAATTGTGACACAGCTTGTCTGCTCCACATTTGTCTCATGACCATGCTGAAACAGCTAAAAAAAATAGCATATTTTACATCCTCTTTCACCGTAATATGCCATAAATCTGTCAATCTCTCTATCAAAAGTTAACATGTTCATTAATTAATCAATTCTACTCCAAAACCATGTTAAGAATTGGCGGATCACCCCAAGTTGCCCTGCCTAATATTTTGCATCAAACACCAGTACCATGTTCCATGGGAATCCACACAGTCTAGATCAATTAAAAAAAAAAGTAGCACATAAAATCTCAAGGTAAAAATACACCCACCTACGTTACACATTTGAGAATAATTATCATTAATGGGAACAATTTTTCATATTAAAGTTATCTTATAGGATTGCAAACTTCAACGCATAATTGAACAAAACCCCAAAATAAACGATGTACATACTTGCAGAAACCCTTGAAATCGAAGAAGAGGCTTACAACCTTCCAATTGCACTCTCAGAGCATCATGTCCTGTCCTATTTCCTCTTTATCAGATGCTCAAAATGAAATTTCAATAACTGAAAGGCTTTCTCTTGGTGGCTTCAGACTAAAGATTAGTTGCCCCTCGGAATGGCAGGACGCCTTAAAATTGTTCCGGCGGGCTATATTTAAATCTATCTAAAATTTGTCGAGGCGTTGTGCAATATGCGGGTTTATTCGTCGTCTGATATTTGTTTTTAATCAAAGATGGCTTACATGGATAGAATGCCTTCGATAATGAAGGATTTATTAGGTTAAATGTTTTTAAATTCCTTTTTTATGTTCTTATAAAGTTAAACTTTATAAATTTAAAAAATCATTCATATCATCCCTTAGATAAATTTTATAAATTTAAAATCATTCATCTCATCCCTTAAATCAGGTCACTTGAAGATAGTGTTTCAGAAGAAAAATTAAAAAATAATAATAATTTATAATTGGTAATTTTAAATTTTAAATAGTTAAGATTTAAAGATTAACATAATTGTAATGATAGAATTTGTGTACTCATAGTAAATCTTTTTTATTTTTAGATTTATTTTAAGAAAATGTTTTAATATAATTTTACAATAATATGTGATATATTATTGCATTAATTTTGGCTCTTTATTCATTCTTATTTTTATTTACACATGTTCTTATACATATAACATTATCCTTGTCTTATCTACACTAATTCTCATATATTCTTCTTATTTATTTGTCGAATTCTTTATTCATTCTTACTTATTTTTATTTACACATGTTCTTAGACATATAACATTATCCTTGTCTTATCTACACTAATTCTCATACATTTTGTTATCACGGAATCTAGTAGTGCTCGTTCCACAGATAACCCCCCTATGAAACTTGTCTGTTTCCTAGGATTCATGAAGTTCAAGCACACATAACGAGGTGATTTTCAAGCCACCTTGAAATGTGTTCCAAAGCCTCAAATAGTCAATTTGAGCATCCCCCTATGTTCGCCTCGCGAAAACCTTCGAAATGAGCCCCTTCGTGAAGTCTCATTGTTCGTACTTAGTTAATTGTGAAAAATGCAGTTGCACTGAAAAAGTGCGCTCTTGCTCACAAGCCAAAAATTGGCTAAGTATAGAAAGTGCAGGGGCGCTAATTTTCAGCGCCCCTGCATGAAAGTGAAATCTTAAAAATGTAATGGCGCTGAAAAAGTGCGCTATTACACTTTTTATCAACACTTAGTCTTTTTCTGGCCTTGGCGCGTTTCTTCATGTGTTTTACATTTTTCATTCATCGTGCCACTTTTCGTGCCTAAATTTATTGCTCGACTTGAGTTAGGTTTTTATGTTTTTCTTTCACTTAAAGTGATCCTATTGTTTTATTTTCATTGTTTATAATTTTTGAATGAACTCCTTCTCAAGCTGCAAAACATGTTTTTTCAAAGATCTTATGTTTTTGCATCAAGCTAGGGTTTTTCGAGTTCACCCTTTCAGGTACGTTTTCTCTTCATCTCCTCATTTACGCGTTCTTTCTTTTCAAAAATTTATCAATATGTTTCCTTTTTTGTGATCGTATCTATTGCTTTGCAACATGCGTATTGGTCTTTTCTCTTCCACGTTTCTTACTCTTGCGCATTTTTCTATTACACTCTCACGCAATGTTTATTCTGGCTCATTTTGGCGTGACTTTCCTCTCCCACGTGTTTTTCTTTTCTTTCTTTCTCTCCTACATTTTTCATTTTAGTGTCTTTCTACATAGCCCTTTCAACAAAGTTTTGGTGTAGCGAACATTGAAGGAACTCACATTTTGTGAGTAAAATTGCTTGGTTCTTGTCCACATTTGCAATGGCGGTGAAATAAACTTTGAAAGCAACTCATACACAAAAACAAATTTTTGTCTTTTAACATTCCCATGCTCCAAAAACCCCAAGCGTTGTTTTCAAGCATCATTGCATCAATTTCCAAAATCATATTTCAAATACAGAGGCACTGAAAAAGTGTGCCCTGGCATATTGAATTTTATTCTAACACTGAGAAGTGTAGGAGCGTTGTTTTTCAGTGCCCCTGCATCAAAGTGAAATCCTTCAAAATGTAAAGGCACTGAAAAAGTGCACCCTTACACTTTTCACAATTTTTTCCAGAAGTACTCCAAACTTGCCCAATCCGGTCCTGAATCTGGCTCCTTCCATTTTGTGCATTCTTTTGCGTGCCATGTCATCTGCTCCACGCTTGCTCATCATCGTTGCTCGTTTCACGCATTCCCATGCTATTTAACGACTAATGTTTGTTTTGGTTTGACACCTTGCAGTCTCTTTTTAGGATCTTCAAAGTTGATTGATCCAAGTTTCAGTCTCTCTTGATGACTGCCAGTAAACCTCTGTCTTCTCCAAAAGTGAAAGACAAAATGAAATATAAATATCAAGGTGTCTATCTGTCGACTGCAGTGGTCTCCAAGGTGGAAGAAATAAAAGACACAGAAGTTGGCCATCAAGACTTGGTTGATTTTGCAAAGCAAACAAAGATGAAGCCTCTTCCTAACCCGATGAGAGCAATTGTACATAGTAACCTGCATTTGGTAGCTATGTTCCCTTCTGCTGCACACAATATGGAGTTTGTCCTTCAAGTGGCATCTCACTACATCAGAGAAAGCAGAAGTGTGATCGACTCTTCTGGGCACGAGATTTTAAGACTCGACCCTAACTTCTTTGACATTGTGTTTAAGGTTCCTCAAATGGAGAAATACATTGACATCTCTAAACAAAAAGAACAAGAATTCTTTAACGTTGATCCCAACAAGGCTAAAAACCTAATAAATACTCAATGGTTGAAGAAGCCTAGACAATTTGTTTCTACATGGCCAAAGGGACTCCTGCGAAGTGATTTCAAAGATGACGGCAAAGATATGATCACATTTTTAAGTAGAGTAAAAGGTTTTCCAGAATCATCCACTTTTCATGATTGGATGTATGAATACATCAAGATTATAAGAAGGCAAAAGGTGCACATTGACTAGGGAAAACATATCAGTGATGAAATACATGAGCAGCTGATCAATGCGCCTTCCACATTGAAATTCTATATGACTTCTTACCTAGTGTACGCAGCAACTATAATGAGACAATTCCCAGGTCTATCTACAAAAGGGAATCGGATGATGGTACCTGTGTACAAATTTTTCTATCAACTGGAATTGAAGGAAAGCTTCCATCACTTCAAGAAGGTTATAGATGCTTTCTTCGCACATTTTCTTTTTAATTTTGATCCAGCTCTCGAAAGGACGAGGGTATCTGATGAGGCTTATAAGGCGGTAAGTAAAGTTGGATGCCTATTTCTTCAATTCCCAATGTTTACTTATTTGAGAGTAGGGTGCTACACTGGTTGTCCTTACATGTTGCCACATTATCCTTCGGATAAGTGGGTTCTCATGGAGACATGCAGAAAGTTGATTTCAGTGCAAAAAGAACGAAGAAGTAACCATAAGCGTGGATTCAAGTTCCCACTGACAATTGGCTGATATACTATCCCAACTGTACAAAAAGCCAAGTCTGTTTATGCTGAAATGCAGATCATGAAAATCAAGACCTACAGGTATAGGTTTGATTTTTTTTACCGAGATGTTAGAAAGAAATTACAAAAGGGTCATCATCATAAGTATCGTTTTGAAGACATTTGGGCTGATTGTAGAGATGAAGAAGCCATTCAAAAAATGGATTATTGTAGGTTGACTGTTCAGCAGATCAGAGACCTTGATATTCCTGACCTACCAAAGGATTTTGCAGATCCTGGCGATATCATGAATGCTCTCTATGATGAACAAGAGGTTTCTAAAAGGCCTTTACCTGCAATTCAATGGTCTAGGAAAGAAATTACCAGCATGAGAGAGAGATTGAAGCCAATCCTAGCCAACACTGTAGAATGGTTACATAAGCATGGTTATGAAATGAAAAGTTTCAGAACAGATTCAGAAGGAGAAGAATCTAAAGCAGAAGCTCGCCAACAGCAAGAACTTTGCATGAATAATAAATCAGCAATTGTTCACACTTCTTCACGAAGAGGTCCCAAGATCAAGTTTATTGTTGGCAAGAAAGATACCCAGTCCGTCCCAGAAGGAGAAACCATGGAATCCAATCTGTCTCACTCTAAAGGTAAAAAGTCCATTCCAGAGGAGATAGATTCCAATGAAGAAGGTACTTCTAGTGATCAATCTGCTGAAGACGAAGATTCAGCAGAAGTAGACTCCGATGCAGAAGAGGTTTCTGAAAGCGGGCAAGAGTCTGAAGAAGATTCTGAAGAAGAATCTGAAGGTGATTTTGAAGGTGAACCAGAATCGGAGAACAAGAGGGTGATCAACAGGAACCCAGGCATGATCAAGAAAGAACTACTTCTCCTCCTGAGAATGTAGTTGAGGAAATTCCTAGAACGTCATCGCCTGTGATTTCCAGTGTTCCTCATACCCCTCCGAGTTCAAGAACTCCTCCACCTCATGTTCCCTCGTCACCCATTCCTCCCACAACATTCTTGCAGTTGAGATATCCATTATTCCTGCAGCATCAACCCCGCTTGATACTCCCTTAGTGACAAGCATTCATATGATTGATATACTGTCAAGTCCTCCATCGTCCATTCCTAGCCTGTCTTCACCAACGTATGATATCACTTTTGAAAATGAATTCAATTGTTTCATGAATGAGTCAATGCGTGATCAGCTCAATGTGCAATCTACAGGAACGATGATGACAGACACTTCTCCTATTGCTACAATACCCATGGTAACCTCAGATGTGACAATAAATTTGTTAGAAACCAAGATCACCTGCATGCAAAGGGATACCTGTCACATGCAAAAGATATGAAGAACCAAAGAAGATGTTCTGTAAACCTTACAGAAAAAATGCATTAAGAGAATCAATGATTACATAGAGATCAATCCTTATGAAGGAGATCAAGAAACCCTAAAAGGGAAACCCTAAATGAAACCCTAGTGTGCACACTTAATAATTAATCAATTATTAATGTGCCTAAGTTTAGCTTAAGTAACTAAAGGAATAATTGACTTAATTAATTAATCAATATGATATAATTAATTAAGCATAATAACTTATTGCTCTAACACCCCCCCTTAAGATGAACTTAGGAAGAAGCTAAAACACTAGAATAAGATGCATGAAAGCAAAGATGGGTCCCGACAACTAGGCCTGATCAGGTACCCATTTACAAATGCAAGAATGAGTAAGAGAAGGAAAAACCCAGTGGGACAAAACCCCCCTTACAATGAGATGTGATGCTGCAAAGAAGCACTGGAAGAACTCTGTAGAGTAACACTGGAACCTGATACTGGCAAGCAAGGAAAGATTCTTTTGTTTACTACTGAAACTGGATGAGAGTCACTGATTGACTCAAGGAATCATGATAAAGAAACAGCAGACCCGATGCCACAGAACACTCGAAAAACTCCAAACTGGAACAACTCTGGAATCTATGAAGCATCAAGCAATTATTGAAAGATGTATTAATGAAAATGAAGTGCAAAGATGCAAGATGCACCCTCCCAACTGCCAAAACATCCAAGTAATCTCCAAACAACCCATCGGTCCAAATATGGACTAAGCGATCAACCTAGGATAGATATAGAAAAAGTGTATGGACAACAACATAGAGCTCCTTAATACCTTTCCAATGCCGCAAAGATAGCGAAAATCAGAGATCGTGGCAAAAAGTTATGAGCTCGGAAGTCCAAAAACAACATATGACTTCAAACAGCAATAAATGCAGAAAAATAGTAAAATACTGAAAAATAAATAGCACCACTGGAAATTCCTCGGAACCATCTTTCTGGCGATATGTTGTTTACCTGATTTTGATACCGTATGCCCAAGTTATGACCAAAAGAAAAAAACTGCTCTTTTAGGGCAAATTAGGGCTAGGAGGGGGCAAAGAGGCCGTATGGCCGATGACATCATGCTGACGTCAGTGAGTCATGTGAAAAAAATTGAGGGCCATCTGGCCGTCGGCACAAAAAAGGACCCCCTGGCTGGAAAAATTTGATGTTCGCCGGAATTTGCTGACAGAAAATTCCTACCGCAGTAAATATTATGAATCTGCCGGAAAGAATTTCCGTCACCAGTATATACTCGGACTTGTCAAAATATTCCGACACTGGTTGTCGGTCGAAGTCCGAGTGGTGGGGCTCCCGGTCCGTCATAGGACCGTCGGCTGGCTACATGGGCCTGGCAGGGGCTGAGTGGAGACCGGCGGCGAGTGGGCGACTGAAGTGAGTGGCGGCGGTGTTTGGGTGGCCACCCGATGGCCGCCGAGCGGCAGATCTGTTTAGCACTGGAGGCGTTGGCCCACGGATCAAAAAAACATGTTTTTTTCATTTTTTTTTATTTTTGTGCATCGAACTGGGTGTTGAGGAGGCCGTACGGCCCCCAAACAAAAAAAAATTGCCTTCCGGATCAACTGCTCCAAAATCAACGAAACGATAGGTGTTCTTAGGGTTTTTGGCCGCTGCGAACATGATGGTGGTGTCCGTTTGAGCCCAAAGTGCTCCAAAAATTTGGCTACCCCCAGATCTTGCAAAAAAGATGCCTGTGGAAACCCTTGCATTAGAAACTCATTGAAAGGCCATATCTTCAGATCACGAACATGCAGCTGCAGGTTTGGAGCTTTGATACCATGTTAGAAACCAAGATCACCTACATGCAAAGGGATACCTGTCACATGCAAAAGATATGAAGAACCAAAGAAGATGTTCTGTAAACCTTACAGTAAAAATGCATTAAGAGAATCAATGATTACATAGAGATCAATCCTTATGAAGGAGATCAAGAAACCCTAAATGAAACCTTAGTGTGCACACTTAATAATTAATCAATTATTAATGTGCCTAAGTTTAGCTTAAGTAACTAAAGGAATAAGTGACTTAATTAATTAATCAATATGATATAATTAATTAAGCATAATAACTTATTACTCTAACAAAATTCAGAAGTGACGATGACAACTAAGTTGACAGTGAATCCAGAAGTTCACACCTCCTTTCTTCCTCCTTGGTTGATATCTCAAGTGTCGAAGCGGAAGAAGCAAATGATCTCTCCAGAGGAGCTCGACCTCGAAGAGATAGTCCCTCCAAAGGCTAAAGGGAAGAAAAAGGAAAAAGTCTACTCAAGGTTGAACGTTGACAAGACTGGCAAAAAGTATGCAGAGATTGGCATACCACCGCAAGAAGAAGGTGATGTCAATATGGAGGACTACAAGGTAACAAAATTCCAGCTTGGCAAGGTTACTAATGAAAGTGCAAAGGCTGATGCGCAAGTGACATTGGATATCTTGGCTGGAAGACTGGATAAAATGGAGCAAGCTCGCAATATGTACAAACAGAGGGCAAAGCATTATGCCACTGTTGTAAAGAGACTTGCAAGATCTCCAACTAATGCACAACTGTTGACAGTGGTAAGTATTGAAGACCCAACTGTTAAGAAAGCTGAGAAATTTGCCTCAAAAGGCAGAGTGTAGTATGATTTTGTTGAGAAGATCATAGAACACGGATCTCAGATCATAATTGTTGCGGACAAGAAAACTACCTTGTTGACCAAGCTCACCACAGAGCTTGATAAAGAAAAAAGTGTACTTTCCCAGGAGCGCAAAAATATGGAAAAATGCCTGTTGTCGTGGTCTGAGATGAATCAGGTAAAGCTCAGTAAACTGGTGGAAGTCGGGGTAATTCCTGACAAAGAAAAGTTTGTTGAGGTAAGAGAATCCTTGAAACATCGAATTCAAGTAATTCAATCTCTTACGGAAGATCTCCACCAAGTGCAGGAAGATGTCGAAGGACATCGTGTTATTCTTGAAAAAGGTATCAAGGAGTTACCAGGTCAACTTCTTGAAGAAAATCATATCTTCCTATCGGCCACAGAAATATCTCAGATCTTCAAAGAAGCCATCATGAAGTTGATTGACAGTTCAGACTTTTCAGAAGCCTCACTAAACTTCATTTGTGATACAAGGCTCACATTGGATAACCTGAAAACGCATCTTGACAGGTGCAAGAAGGTTCACTCACCCGCCATGAGATCGATCACGAGAATTCACACCATTATGGATTACACCGTTGGTCCGAATGAGAAGTTCATGCAGGAGATCAGGAAAAAATATGAAAACTTCCACGCCCAAAGCAAGGAAACATGAAGAAGGTTCCTTATTTCCAATGTTAGACATTTCCGGTGCATCCCTTTATGCATCTTGTAAATATTTCCTGACATTTTATGTCTTTTTGTAAATTGTAATTGCACCAAGTTCGAAGATGTAATCTTTTGAAAACAAATTACACTTTGACTTTGGTCAAAGTTATGTGAGATCTCCTTAAATCACTCAACTAACTTTCCTTGATTTTCTCAATTAGATTCCTAATTTTACTCTTCCCTCTCTTTTATAAATGTGAGGGATTTCTATTGTAAATTCATCCTTTAGTATTTTGCAACGAAGTGCTGCCCTTTTTGAATGAGAATTGTGAAACTTTGTGTTCATACTTTGTGAATGAAATCTGATCAATAAAGAAGAGGATTGCAAACTAGACTTTGTGTTGGATTTGATACATTTATGAATTGATCTCATTTGGTGGTGATTAGCTTATGGAATCTGAAGGACTTTAAGTAATTTATGTAAACTTTGTGTTACATCCATTATTTAGATTTTCATTTGTGTTTTGGATATTATTGTTGAATGATCTACAAGACTTTGTTCTTGTAATTGTTCATGCTCTTTGATAATTTGGTTGGATGATCTACAAGACTTTGTGCTTGTAATTGTTCATGCTCTTTGATAATTTGGTTGGATGATCTACAAGACTTTGCGCTTGTAATTGTTCATGATGTTTGAGGAATTGCTGTGTCTAAGAAGACTTTGTGCTTCTAACGTGACAAACTACACTCTTTTCATAGATCCACCATTGAAGAAGTTATGGAACGACTTTGTGCCTTCGTGAGCTTTCCCTTTTACTTTATTTGTTTATTGTTAATCACTTATGGTATCTCTATGCTTTTCTTTGACAAGATAGAGGTATTGGCATTACTTCTCGTTGTTAGTTTAGAGTTATTAAGAATTAAGAACTTCCAACAGTGAAGCATTTTAAACATCTTTTCTGAAAAAAGAGAGAAGGATGAATGTAACACACCCCCCCACTTCGTAAGTATTGTGTACATTTTGTAATTACTTGTTTGTTTTACTATCGCTTATGTCAGTAGTAAGAAGGGCGCCTCCCCTTTCTGAGAGGAGAGATTCACATCTCACATAGGTATGGTTGAATTTCAAGTTGTGTAATCTATCGAAAAGTTGATTACATAATTTTCACCCAATAGTTTTTTGGCGACTCCATTGGGGAACGACATACGCAATCTAAGCCTCACGCTTTTGATTGAAGTGGATAAGTTTCCTCTTTCTTGCTATTCTTTTGTATATTGTTACTCTATAATATCCATCTTTTTCAGATCTACATTCTAGCGGACCAGATATATACACGAGGATTGAGGGCTCAAGGAGTAGCAGATCCAGTTTTTGAAAAGTTGTTGCAACGCGATTTTCCATTTAGTCTTCCACAAGTAAGGTCACCACTGCAACATGCTATAAGCTATCCTCCACGTAGCCAAATATCTCCTCTCCCAAGTGTTTGGTATGTTTACTGCAGACGTCCTGTTTAGGCACCTATTTTGCAACCAGTCATGGTTGCACCACCTATAGGACCATGGGGAAAAGCTTTTGGTCCCCTCTATTTGGCCACACCTTTGCACGAACTGTCGCGTGTATCTAGGAAGCATCTCCCGAAGTTTCAAGGTGATGGCAAACAACACCCCGATGAGCACATATCTGCATTCTACATCGTTTCTGGCATTCTCGACATTGAGCATGAAGATGTTTCTGTAAGATTGTTCATTGAATCCCTGCAAGGGGTTGCAGCCGAATGGTTCTTTACCCTTCCTAATGCCTCCATCACCGATTGGGCCTCTCTTCGCACTAAATTTGAAGAAAGATTTAAGCCTATTGAAGATTCACATGCTCTATTGGTGCAGCTCACCACCATGCATAAAGAAGCTCACGAGCCTATGCACGAGTTTGTGGAAAAATTTAATAAATTGGTGATGCAGATCCCAAATGATGCAAGACCAACGGATCATAACCTAAAGTGCTTCTTCATCAACACACAACTACCCAAGGTGAGTTTCTACTTACGTAGGGAAAATCTTGTTAATGTTGAAGCGGCCCAACAATTGGCTACCAGTCTGGAGGACGACATGATCCTTGCTGGAGAAATCGGGATGGGAACTAACGAAAATAAAAGGATGCAAGCCTCAGGGTCTTCGACATCCAATGTTAGTAGTCCCAGTGCCAACTCAAATTTCACAGATCCCATGGTCCAAAGGCTAGCGAATGAAGTTTTGTCTCTCAAGAAACAAGTTTCAAGCAATAACAATAGTAGCAATTACAAGGACGTCCCTAGGAGGACTTTCTTTAATTATGCTGGCAACAAAAATCAGAATCGTCTCCCAGCACCTCCAGGAAGGCTTGCTCTGGAAGCCCTGCCCACTAACAATGTTGCGGGATACTATGAGACTGAACAAGATGATTATGCGCAGCCCGAATACCCTGAAGAAGAAAATGTCGATCTCTTCCAAGAAGAAGAAACTGAATCGGCTGGCGACTCCAAGATTAGCTATTTGCAAATGGCGAAAGAAGAAGAAGAAGAAGAAGAAGACAACTTGGTGACTGACACTTACGTTGTTTTTACGCGGCATCAACAAAATCAGCTTGATAAAGCTCAAGTTGTTGTTGTCCCTGAAAAAGAGAAGCCGCCGGTAACGATCGCCAAAAGAGAATCTCCACTCCCTTGGCAACCCAAGAAAGCAACAAATCCACAAGTAACTGCACCTCGCTCTCCTTCATCAACTCTCGTTATTCCTAAAGCTAATCCTCTTGTTCCAAAGACCAGTGTACCTTTTGTAAAACCAATCAATGAAGTTACGACATCCAACCTACAAAATTCTTTCCAAGATTTTGACATTATTGACCATGCCAAGAAAACCAAGGTTCAAATGTCTGAGGCTGAATACCTCAAAGCCAACCCCGACCAATTTGACAGGCTTGTCAAGTTCATCAATGATAAAAGAATTTCCCCAAGTCAGGATACACCTCCTGACATCCCTGTTACTCCTAAACCCAAGATATCACAGAGTAACCTTGTATCTAATCCTCCAACTGCCTTCGGACGCATCGATCCATTTTTCATCTCCCTACTTGTAAATGGTTTCAAGCTGAGTAACTGTGTCATAGACTCTGGTGCATCTGATAATGTGATGCTCGCCAAGGTAGCTACTGCCTTGGGCCTTGAGATGACCAAAACTTTCAGCCGTTGTTTTTCCATGGAGAATAAACAAGTGCCATTAATCAACCAAATCAAAGATGCGCAATATGCATTCGCCGCATACCCGGAGAAGAAAATAAAAATGACGGTCCTTGTGGCCGATGTACCAGCATCCTACGGAATCCTCCTCGGATGCAATTTCTGCAAAGATGTTGGAGGAGAACTAAGTATGGATATGTCTAAAGCAAGAATACCAGTAAAAGGTGTGATGCAAAAGTTGGTCCCTGAAAAAGAGTCAAAGTTTTTAGTTTCCAAATTAGATGATCCCAGAGCTCAGATCTTGTTTGAATCCTCAGGCGTGGGAACTTACTATCTACAGAAAAATGAGGTGGGTGAATCCTCGACTCAAAATGAGTTAGAAAATGATGATATTTCCTCCACTTCAAATGAGACGTCATCAAGTGATTTGTCTATCTCTGACCGTGAATCTTCATCAGATGATGAAGCTTTGGACTTCGACACTGTTAGCATTGGTGATCCCAATAGTGTTTGGTTGCTCGAATTTGATGGTAGCTGCTCTTTGACTGGCTCTAGAGCAGGAATGGTTTTTATTTTTCCAACAGGAATTTTTTTCCCTTTCTCCTTCAAGTTGCAATTTGATAACACCAATAACACCGCTGAGTATGAAGCTCTGTTGTTGGGAATGCAAGTTGCACTGAAGAAAGGTATAAAAAATCTTCACGCACAAGGTGATGTCGAGCTGATAGTACGTCAAGTGAGAAATCTCTATTAGACAAAGAACAATAGACTCGGGAATTATCATAATCTAGTGTGGGATTCTGTTGAGGAATTTGAAGCTTTTGATATCTCTGTTGTTCCCAGGGAATACAATACTAGAGTTGATTCCCTCACAATCTTCACCACGCTCTTGGTGCCACACGAAGACTTTCAAGGTTCTACCTACACCATAGAGTTGGTTTTCTGCTCAAGTGTCCCTGACAATTTAGAGAACTGGAAAATTTTCAATGATGATCATCAGATCATCGCCTTTCTTGAGAAAGCAAAGAATTTTGATGAGTTGTATTTTGAAGGCAACAATTCTCCACCTCGAGAATCTGTGTCTAATATAGATCCTGTTGTGGGCGAGGAATATTTGCAACTCAAAGGGAATAAGATTCCCAAAGGATTGGTATCCTTGGAAAAAAAAATTGACAAGCATGATCGCCACATGAAAAAGAAACTCTCAAATTGTGACTCATCTAATGAAGTGGAACAGATAAATCTGGGAACATAAGCTAACCCCAAGTTGGTGAACATTGGAAAATGTTGCACGGTCGAAGAAAGAAAATAGTTTCTTCAACTATTACAAGAGTATATTGATGTCTTAGCATATTCATATGAAGATCTAAAATCATTTCAGCCTAAAGAAGTACAACATGATATTCCCCTCAAGGTTGGAGCTTTTCCTTACAAACAAAAGCAGAGGCAATACAATCCCAAAATCTCTGGAACAATTTTGGCGGAAGTTCAAAAGATGCTGAATGCCCAGATAATATTCCCTATCCATCATTCGACATGGATAGCCAATATCGTCCATGTTCGTAAGAAGAACGGTGAAATCCGCATTTGTGTAGATTTCATAAATCTAAACCAATTGTCGCTCAAAGACAATTACCCACTTCCAGTGATGGACTAAGTCCTACAAAATGTAACTGGATCCGAGATGCTCTCCATGCTAGACAGATTTTTGGGCTACAACCAGGATGAAGTTAATTCAAATGATCAACACAAGAATGCTTTCACAACGCCATGGGGGACCTTTGCCTATCGCAGGATGTTGTTTGGTTTGATCAACGCTGGAGCCACATTCCAACGCGCCATGGATCTCGCTTCCGTGATGTGATGGGTAAGTTCATTGTGGTATACCTTGACGATCTCATGGTCTTCTCTAAGCAATGTCATGAACACTTCTACCACTTGAGGCTGATTCTTGAAAGATGTTGTCAGCATGGTATTTCCCTAAATCCCAAAAAGTCAACTTTTGGGGTGACAGAAGGTAAACTTCTTGGTCACGTTGTATCTACGGAGGGAATCAAGATCGACTTGGAAAGGGTCAATGGAATTAAATCTCTCACTCTTCCGTCAAGCAAGAAAGTTGTTCATTCCTTCTTCGGTAAAGTAAACTTCTTAAGGAGGTTTCTTCTAGACTTTGCTGAAAAGACTCGTCATATTGTGAATATGATGAAGGGTAACGCCACATTCCATTGGATGGCAGAAGGAAAAGTAGCGTTCGATGATATCAAAGAGGCCATTGCTCATGCGCCTGTGTTGGTTTGCCCCAACTACACCAAATATTTTGTTATGTACAGTTATGCTTCCAAGCATACACTATCAGCAATTATGGTACAAGAAAATAATGAAGGCTTTGAATCCCCCATTGCATTCATGAGCTACCCCTTGAAGAATTATGAATTGAAATATTCTCAAATGGAGAAGCATGCTTTCGCAGTTGTCAAAGTTGTCAAGCATTTTTGGTTCTACATTCTAAGTAGCCATGTGAAGGTTCTTGTCCCAGATTCAATTGTTAAGTCCATCCTAACACAATAGGAATTTGGAACAAAAAGAGGCAATTGGATTGCCAAGATTCAGGAGTATGATCTGGAAATTAAACCCACTAAGTTGATACATGGACGTGGGCTTTGTCAGCTTATTGCCGAAAATAATCCGGATAAAGAAATTTCGGAGGATGAAGAAGTTTCAGACGAGGAAGAGGTTGATCCAAGTACACTCCCAATGGTATTGTTTGTTAGTACCACTGACGAATGGTATTCCAACATCGCTCATTTCCTCACATACGGAGAATACCCTAATCACTTAACTCCAAAGGAAAAGAGAACCATCAAGCTGAAATCAACTAATTTTGTCTTATGGGACAATGACTTATACAAGCGCACAATGGATGGGACCTTTCGTAGGTGTGTTGATAAGGAACAACAACAAAAATTGCTGAAATCTTATCATGATTTGGCATGTGGCAAGTATTTCTTAGCGCCGGTAACTGCTCACAAAATCCTAAGAGCAAAGTATTACTGGCCCACTCTTTTTCAGGATATGTACTCTTGGGTGCGTAAGTGTGAGTTGTGCCAACAATTCGTTGGTCGACCCAAGCTGACATCTTTGCCATTGAAACCTATTGTGATTGAAGAACCTTTCTAGCAATGGGGTGTCGACTTCATAGGTGCAGTTAATCCATCATCAAGTGCAAGACACATTTATGTCTTGACTGCCACTAACTATTTCACCAAATGGGTGGAAGCGATACCTACCAAGTGTGCGACTTCAGAGGTGGTGTGTAGTTTCTTAAAAGAAAGCATTATTTCCAAGTTTGGTGTGCCGACCAAGATTGTTGCTGACAATGCTTCTGACTTCTCATCAAATGAGATTACTGAGTTTTGTTTTGAACATGGCATAACTTTGTCACATTCTTCTGACTATTATCCGCAAGGTAATGGTCAGGCAGAATCTAGCAACAAGAATCTGGTGACTATAATCCGTAAGCTAGTGGACGAGAATCAACGTTTGTGGCACAAGGCTTTGTTCGATGCTTTGTGGGCAGACAGGATAACTCTGAAGCGAGCAATTGGCATGTCTCCTTTTCAACTCTTGTACAGATTGAATACCGAGATTCCTATAACCTTGGAACTACCAGCCCTCCAACTGGCTTAGGCCATTGAGGATGAGACGTTTGATAACTCTGTTGATAAGTGCATCATGTATCTCTCTGAATTGGAAGAGAATCGGGTTCAAGTGGCTGATCGCATCGCAAAACACTAGGACCAAGTGAAGAAGTTGTTTGACAAAAAATCTAAGTCTTGAGAATTTCAAATTGGTGACCTCGTTCTCCTGCGGGACAAACGAAGAGAACCAAAAGGTATGCATGGGAAATTTGACTCACTGTGGGCAGGACCTTTCCAAATACATCAGTTGCATGGTGAGAACAGTTTCTTGTCAGAATACGAAGATAGAATGCCATTTTCCCTTCCTCACAGTGGGCAACATCTCAAGCACTTTACACAGTAAAGCAATTGGTGTTGGTATGTAAATACTTTTTATTTTTAAGTCCTTTTGAGTCTTTATGTTTTAAGCTATGTTGTCGTCGTCGTCGCCTGACTCTAAGCCCAATGGATGGATAAAGGCACTTGAATTATGAATTCTTCTCCCTTCATTATTTTCAAAGAACGATCGAAGAAAGATCCCCAGCAGGAGCCAGTTGTTATCACAGAATCTAGCAGCACTCGTTCCACAGATAACCCCCCTACGAAACTTGTCTGTTTCCTAGGATTCGTGAAGTTCAAGCATGCATAACGAGGTGATTTTCAAGCCACCTCAAAATTTGTTCCAAAGCCTCGAATAGTCAATTTCAGCATCCACCTATGTTCACCTCATGAAGACCTTCGAAACAAGCCCCTTCGCAAAGTCTCACTGTTTGTACTGATTTAATTGTGAAAAATGCAGTTGCACTGAAAAAGTGTGCTCCTGCTCACAAGCCAAAAATTGGCTAAGTATAGAAAGTGCAGGGGTGCTAATTTTAAGTGCCCCTACATGAAAGTGAAATCTTAAAAATGTAATGGCGTTGAAAAAGTGCACTATTACACTTTTTATCAACACTTAGTCTTTTTTGGCCTTGGCACGTTTCTTCATGTGTTTTACATTTTTCGTTCATCGTGCCACTTTTCGTGCATAAATTTATTGCTCGAATTGAGTTAGGTTTTTATGTTTTTCTTTCACTTATAGTGATCCTATTGTTTTATTTTCATTGTTTATAATTTTTGAATGAACTCCTTCTCAAGCTGCAAAACATGTTTTTTCAAAGATCTTTTGTTTTTGCATCAAGCTAGGGTTTTTCGAGTTCACCCTTTCAGGTACGTTTTCTCTTCATCTCCTCATTTATGCGTTCTTTCTTTTCAAAAATTTATCAACATGTTTCCTTTTTTGTGATTGTATCTATTGCTTTGCAACATGCGTATTGGTCTTTTCTCTTCCACGTTTCTTACTCTTGTGCGTTTTTCTGTTACACTCTCACACAATGTTTATTCTAGCTCGTTTTGGCGTGACTTTCCTCTCCCACGCGTTTTTCTTTTCTTTCTTTCTCTCCTACGTTTTTCATTTTAGTGCCTTTCTACGTAGCTCTTTCAACAAAGTTTTGGTGCAACGAACATTGAAGGAACTCACATTTTGTAAGTAAAATTGCTTGGTTCTTGTCCACATTTTCAATGGCGGCAAAATAAACTTTGAAAGCAACTCATACACGAAAATAATTTTGTCTTTTAACATTCCCATGCTCCAAAAACCCCAAGCGCTATTTTCAAGCATCATTGCATCAGTTTCCAAAATCATATTTTAAATACAGAGGCACTGAAAAAGTGCACCCTGGCATATTGAATTTTATTCTAACACTGAGAATAGCATGAGCATTATTTTTCTGCGCCCCTGCATCAAAGTGAAATCCTTCAAAATGTAAGGGCGCTGAAAAAGTGCGCCCTTACACTTTTCACAAATTTTTCTAGAAGTACTCCAAACTTGCCCAATTCAATCCTGAATCTGGCTCCTTCCATTTTGTGCATCGTTTTGTGTGCCTTGTCATCCGCTCCACGCTTGCTCATCATCGTTGCTTGTTTCACACATTCCCATGCTATTTAACGACTAATATTTGTTTGACACCTTACAGTCTCTTTTCAGGATCTTCAAAGTTGATTGATCCAAGTTTCAGTCTCTCTTGATGACTGCCAGTAAACCTCCGTCTTCTCCAAAAGCAAAAGGAAAAATGAAATATAAATATCAAGGTGTCTATCCACCGACTGTAGTGGTCTCCAAGGAGGAAGAAATAAAAGACATAGAAGTTGGCCATCAAGACTTGGTTGATTTTGCAAAGCAAACAAAGATGAAGCGTCTTCTTGACCCGATGAGAGCAATTGTACACAGTAACCTGCATTTGGTAGCTATGTTCCCTACTGCTGCACACAATACAGAGTTTGTCCTTCAAGTGGCATCTCACTACATCAGAGAAAGCAAAAGTGTGATCGACTCTTCTGGGCACGAGATTTTAAGACTCGACCCTGACTTCTTTGACATTGTGTTTAAGGTTCCTCAAATGGAGAAATACATTGACAACTCTATACAAAAATCACAAGAAGTCATTGACGCTGATCCCAACAAGGCTAAAAACCTAATAAATACTCAATGGTTGAAGAAGCCTAGACAATGTGTTTCCAGATGGCCAAAGGGACTCTTGCGAAGTGATTTCAAAGATGACGTCAAAGATATGATCACATTTTTAAGTAGAGTAAAAGGTTTGCCAGAATCATCCACTTTTCATGCTTGAATGTATGAATACATCAGGATTATAAGAAGGAAAAAGGTGCACATTGACTAGGGCAAATAGATCAGTGATGAAATACATGAGCAGTTGATCAATGCGCCTTCCACATTGAAATTCTATATGAATTCTTACCTGGTGTACGCAACAGTTGTAATGAGACAATTCCCAGGTCTATCTACAAAAGGGAATCGGATGATGGTACCTGTGTACAAATTTTTCTATCAACTGGAATTGAAGGAAAGCTTCCATCACTTCAAGCGGGTTACAGATGCTTTCTTCGCACCTTTTCTTTTCAATTTTGATCTAGCTGTCGAAAGGAGGAGGGTATCTGATGAGGCTTATAAGGTGTACCTAAGTAAAGTTGGATGCCTATTTCTTCAATTCCCAATGTTTACTTATTTGAGAGTAGGGTGCTACACTGGTTGTCCTTACATGTTGCCACGTTATCCTTCGGATAAGTGGGTTCTCATGGAGACATGCAGATAGTTGATTTCAATGCAAAAAGAATGAATAAGTAACCACAAGCGTGGATTCAAGTTCCCACTGACAATTGGCTGATATACTATCCCAACTGTACAAAAAGCCAAGTCTGTTTATGCTGAAATGCAGATCATGAAAATCAAGACCTACAGGTATAGGTTTGATTTTGATTACCGAGATGTTAGAAAGAAATTACAAAAGGTTCATCATCATAAGTACTATTTTGAAGACATCTAGGTTGATTGTAGAGATGAAGAAGCCATTCACAAAATGGATTATTGTAGGTTGATTGTTCAGCAGATCAGAGACCTTGATATTGCTGACCTACCAACGGATTTTGTAGATCCTGGCGATATCATGAATGCTCTCTATGATGAACAAGAGGTTTCTAAAATGCCTTTACCTACAATTCAATGGTCTAGGAAATAAATTACCAGCATGAGAGAGAGATTGAAGCCAATCCTAGCCAACACTGTAGAATGGTTACATAAGCATGGTTATGAAATGAAAATTTTCATAATAGATTCGAAAGGAGAAGAATCTAAAGCAGAAGCTCGCCAACAGCAAGAACTTCGCATGAAAAATAAATCAGCGGTTGTTCCCACTTCTTCACAAAGAGGTCCCAGGATCAAGTTTACTATTGGCAAGAAAGATACCCAGTCCGTCCCAAAAGGAGAAACCACATAATCCAATCTGTCTCACTCTAAAGGTAAAAAGTCCATTCCAGAGGAGATAGATTCTGATGAAGAAGGTACTTCTAGTGATCAATCCACTGAAGATGAAGATTCAGCAGAAGCAGACTCTGATGCAGAAGAGGTTTCTGAAAGTGGGCAAGAGTCTGAAGAAGATTCTGAAGAAGAATCTGAAGGTGATTCTGAAGGTGAACTTGAATCAGAGAGCCAAGAGGGTGATCAACTGGAACCCAGGCATGATTTAAGAAAGAACTACTTCTCCTCCTGAGAATGTAGTTGAGGAAATTCCTATAACGTCATCGCCTGTGATTTCCAGTGTTCCTCATACCCCTCCGAGTTTAAGAAATCCTCCACCTCTTGTTCCCTCATCACCCATTCCTCCCACATGCATTCCTGCAGTTGAGATATCCATTATTCCTGCAGCATCAACCCCGCTTGATACTCCCTCAGTGACAAGCATTCATACGATTGATATACTGTCAAGTCCTCCATCGTCCATTCCTAGCCTGTCTTCACCAACGTATGATATCACTTTTGAAAATGAATTCAATTGTTTCATGAATGATTCAATGTGTGATCAGCTCAATGTGCAATCTACAGGAGGGATGATGAAAGACACTTCTCCTATTGTTACAATACCCATGGTAACCTCAGATGTGACAATAAATTTAGAAGTGATGATGACAACTGAGTTGACAGTGAATCCATAATTTCACACCTCCTTTCTTCCTCCTTGGCCTATATCTCAAGTGTCGAAGCAGAAGAAGCAAATGATCTCTCCAGAGGAGCTCGACCTCGAAGAGATAGTCCCTCCAAAGGCTAAAGGGAAGAAAAAGGAAAAAGTCTACTCAAGGCTGAACGTTGACAAGACTGGCAACAAGTATGCAAAGATTGGCATACCACCGGAAGAAGAAGGTGATGTCAATATGGAAGACTACACGGTAACAAAAGTCCAGCTTGGCAAGGTTACCAATGAAAGTGCAAAGGATAATACACAAGTGACATTGGATATCTTGGCTGGAAGACTAGAAAAAATGGAGCAAGCTCGCAATATGTACAAACAGAGGGCAGAGCATTATGCCACTGTTGTAAAGAGACTTGTTGGATCTCCAACTAATGCGCAACCGCTGACAGTGGTAAGTATTGAAGACCCAGTTGTTAAGAAAGTTGAGAAGTTTTCCTCCAAAGGCAGAGTGTTGTATGATTTTGTTGAGAAGATCATAGAACACGGATCTCAGATCATAATTGTTGCGAACGAGAAAAATACCTTGTTGGCCAAGCTCACCACAGAGCTTGATAAAGAAAAAAGTGTACTTTCCCAGGAGCACAAAGATATGGAAAAATGCCTACTGTCATGGTTGGAGATGAAGTAGGTAAAGCTTAGTAAACTGGTGGAAGTTGGGGTAATTCCTGACAAAGAAAATTTCGTTGAGTTAAGAGAATCCTTGAAACATCGAATTCAAGTAATTCAATCTCTTACAGAAGATCTCCACCAAGTGTAGGAAGATGTCGAAGGACATTGTGTTATTCTCGAAAAAGGTATCAAGGAGTTACCAGGTCAACTTCTTGAAGAAAATCGTATCTTCCTGCCAGCCACCGAAATATCTCAGATCTTCAAAGAAGCCATCATGAAGTTGATTACTAGCTTAGACTTTTCAGAAGCCTCACTAAACGTCATTTGTGATACAAGGCTCACATTGGATAACCTGAAAATGCATCTTGATAGGTGCAAGAAGGTTCACTCATTCGCCATGAGATCGATCACTAGAATTCACACCATTGTGGATTACACCGTTGGTCCGGATGAGAAGTTCATGCAGGAGATCAGGAAAAAAATATGAAGACTTCCACGCCCAAAGCAAGGAAACATGAAGAAGGTTCCTGATTTCCAGTGTTAGACATTTTTGGTGCATCCCTTTATGCATCTTGTAAATATTTCCTGACATTTTATATGTCTTTTTTTAAATTGTAATTCCACCAAGTTCAAAGATGTAATCTTTTGAAAACAAATTACACTTTGACTTTGGTCAAAGTTAGGTGAGATCTCCTTAAATCGCTCACCTAACTTTCCTTGATTTTCTCAATTAGATTCCTAATTTTACTCTTCCCTCTCTTTTATAAATGTGAGGGATTTCTATTGTAAATTCATCCTTTATTATTTTGCAATGAAGTGCTGCCCTTTTTGAATGAGAATTGTGAAACTTTGTGTTCATACTTTGTGAATGAAATCTGATCAATAAGGAAGAGGATTGCAAACCATACTTTGCGTTAGATTCAATACTTTTATAAATTAATCTCATTTGGTGGTGATTAGCTTATGGAATATGAAGGACTCTAAGTAATTTATGTAAACTTTGTGTTACATCCATTATTTAGATTTTCATTTGTGTTTTGGATATTATTGTTGAATGATCTACAAGACTTTGTGCTTGTAATTGTTCATGCTCTTTGATAATTTGGTTGGATAATCTACAAGACTTTGTGCTTGTAATTGTTCATGCTCTTTGATAATTTGGTTGGATGATCTACAAGACTTTGTGCTTATATTGTTCATGATGTTTGAGGAATTGTTGTCTAAGAAGACTTTGTGCTTCTAATGTGACAAACGACACTCTTTTCACAGATCCACCATTGAAAAAGCTACAGAATGACTTTGTGCCTTCGTGAGCTTTCCCTTTTACTTTATTTGTTTATTGTTAATCACTTCTGGTATCTCTACGCTTTGCTTTGACAAGATAGAGGTATTGGCATTACTTCTCGTTGTTAGTTTAGAGTTATTAAGAATTAAGAACTTCCAACAGTGAAGCATTGTAAACATCTTCTCTGAAAAAAGAGAGAAGGATGAATGTAACACACCCCCCCCACTTCGTAAGTATTGTGTACATTTTGTAATTACTTGTTTGTTTTACTATCGCTTTTGTCAGCAATAAGAAGGGCGCCTCCCCTTTCTAAGAGGAGAGATTCACATCTCACATAGTTGTGGCTGAAGTCCAAGTTGTGTAATCTATCAAAAAGTTGATTACATAATTTTCACCCAACACATTCTTCTTATTTATTTGTCAATAATTCGACATATTCATTTTTAATCTTGAGATATGAAATTTCTTGTGTTAGATCATTTCCATAGCACATGGAAGTGATCCCACATTGTATAAATTTTTCCCAAATTTTAAATGTTAATATTCAAAAGGTTGACTGCTATCCTTTCCTCGTAATTGTTGGGAGCCAACTTAGTACACTTTTGTGTGACGAATCATTGTGTATTGGCATTTAAAGACATCTATTTGAGTATTATACACATCTAAGAATCATTTGAAATATTGAAACATCCAAGGAGTATTCAGTAGGAACACTTGGTGCATTAAAAGAAGATATCTACATCTGAATTCACATCTTAGATTGTTTCCATATTTTCTCAATAATTTTCCATGTTGCCAAGATCATAAAGCTAGTCATCCTAGGGAGTTGATTGAGAAGAATGTGCACCCTGGCAATTCAGTGATCTCCCCAAGGTATTTTTATATGATACCAATCCTTATGCTAGAGAAAACAATAAATATAGCAGTGAATTAGGTAGTAGAAGTACTAAATCTGCAAAATCAAATATATAAGTTATAGATTAGATTTACACTCTATGAAAGTAACTGAGAGTTGTGAGGTTGACCCACACAAAATCCAAGGACATTTGGCACTCTAAGGTCATCATTTTCCTATGTTGTGGCAAATCAATTCTATAAGTCACTAACATTCATTAGTCATTCTTATATCAGGAGCTAAGAACACCCTTTTGCTTGCATTTAATTTCCTAAAATAGCTTTTATTATTATGATACCCACCCCTTTGTTATTTTTTCTTAATTGTGCCTTTATTGATAGCATTAATTAATTAACCTAGGTAGCACCATAGGAAATTGTATTTTCCTTTATATTTTGGTAAACTCATCTTATTTTACACCAACCTAGGGTTTGACCTTAAGTTTATACCTTCATTGCTTTCAAGGATTTCATATATGTATTTTCTAATTATTATATTATTTTCCAAATCCTATGAGGGTTTGTGTTCCTAGTCTATGTTATTCCATTATTATACCTCTTTACTTAGGATTTTGGTTGATTGTAACCTTCATTTTCCCCATCCCACCCACCCTCCAATACTTTATTAGGGTTTTATTTTTTAGATCTAATACACCACTATTTTTTTATTTTTAAAATCTAAAATTGATCTATAGTGCCTAATCATCCTTTGACAAGGAGTGTTCATTTAAACCCTATTATGGCTACCCATACCAATAATAATGAAATATTTCATAATGCTCATGTTGAGAACCATTTTGATGATCCACAAGACTATAATCAAAAGGCTCACTTGGTTAAGCAACGTCTCTTGTTTATTGGGTAAGCACTAATTGATGCATTTACTCAAACTAAATCTCCTTTTCAATTGGTGAGTCTCTTTTATAAGATATTGGAAGGGTACCCTTTGGCATGGATGTTATGTGATGTTTGCTCCTTATTGACCTCTTCTAATGGTGTATCCTTTATTCCCTCTTCTTCTTTCGATCCTAATCCTAACACCACCACTCACATGACCACCATTGTTAATCCTAATGTAACTCTTACCTCTAATATCCCTCCTACATTTCCCATCGTCGTTGTCCCTCAACATGGCTTACCACCTAACTACACCCCTTCTACCATGCCTTGTTCTGATGCTTACATCCCCTCTATTTTTTCATTTATATCCCATCCTTCTACTCACATATCCACTAGTATCACACCCTTCATTCATTCATCTCATAGTACTCCTCCTTTCTAACCAATGGCTTGCACTATTACTCCATCTCACCTATTGTTAACCCATCTTATAATGTGATCCATCTATCCATGATTATGTCTGAACATCCCTTACCTCACAACCTCATTATACTTCCTTTATTATTTCACATATACCTAACACTACCCTATGTCTACCTCTATCTTAGATACATACTTTTAATAAATGGTCAATCTTAAGAAGGAAATCAATAACAATAAAAATGATTATATTGCTTACAATACACTACATCACATACCATGAATATTTGAGGTGGTTACATATCTATTGTTTGATGGTTTAGCGGCCCTTAGGTTTGAATCGTATAAAGATTAGTCCACATAAAATATTTTAATGATGATAAGATCTTATCCAAGAACCTTGAAGGACTATGTCACTCAATGGTTTTATTGTTTACCTCATGTTCTATATAGTGGCTCAATAATTTATCTATGACCTTGTTAAAGAACTTTCATATTAATATGGGTTTAAAAATCATTGTGATTGACTTGACTAGATATATCCAATGAAGTAATGATACTAAAATGATTACATCATTTGTTTCTAATATTTTTACAATAAATTAAAATATTACTTTGTTGATGATGAGCTACAAATTATGTTTATTAAGAATAATGTGCATTTGAGTACATTGCCCTCCTTTAGAGATATGTGTGCGCATTTGAAAAATGTTGAGGCCAAACTCTTAGCATTTAATATTGATTAAATGTGGATTTTAATCTCAATCTTCTTACCTTTCAAAGTTTCAAAAGCCAAACACTTTCTTGAAGGGATGTGGTGTGAATCAAAATATTAACCAAGTTCCTTATACTTCTACTTTTACTTCCTTCAAACAAAATACTCTTAAGAAGTTTATTGACAACAACAATCCCTGGACGATATTCTCCAAATCTTAATTTTAAGTGCTAATTCGATTACTCTTCCTTTGCTACGTCCATTAGAGCTAAATAAACCACCTCTGCTAACCTATAATGATCAAAAACATTGTAATTTCCATAGAATTAAGGGCCATACAACATAATCATGTGTGGATCTAATGCACAAGGTACAAGATCTCACATACAACAACATAATCGACATGATAGGTGTATAATGATAATCGAAATCATTTGATTACACCTACAAATAGGTGATTAGACAATTACACTAATTATTTTCCTTTTCATATGACTAATATTGAGGATATTACATAAGGATGATGACATTATGGATGATTTGCATGATTAATTTAATTATTTATCACACTTGAATGCTTTTATGGGATCAATTGAAACTAATACTACATCTTTTCTAGCTTCTCCCACTATTTTTATCATGTCCTAATGAGGGAATGCCACAATACAATCATTATGAGTTATTGGATGTGTAGGGACTCAATTTGTTGTGCCCCTTTTTGGTTGAGTACCTTCAATTTCATGTGCTATCTTGGCCATGTTTGACCCATTGCTAGTAATCAATCTAAGAAATTCTAAATTGGTCTAAAATTATACCTTTGGTTGTTATATTAGTCAAATACCCAAGTTGAAAAACCAAAATTTAGCTTATGGAGTGTTTTAGGATTTTGGAGTTTGGAGGTTGTTTATATCTGCATACATTCCTTACTGATCTCGACTCTTTGCTTTGATTCCTCTTAATAATTGGCTAAGTGTTGTTTGCCACCTTGTCTAAGATGCGACTGTATCCATCCCTGCATGCCTTTCTTATCAAAAAGCTTTGCAAAAATGACTATAATTTTTTTTAGCCTTTTAGACTATTAGGGTTTCCCTTACATTTGTATGAATTTTAAGCATCCTAACCCCCAATGTTTGAAGGTTAAAATTTCCCTCTATGTTGTTTCAATGGAGTTTCAGAGTTTAGCTTCCCCTAATGCCCATCCTTGACATCCGCAATCCCCAAAGTTTAAAAATTTATTTAAAAATCCTAAGTCCTTTATGCATATCAAACTTTCAAGCTTTATCTTCCCTTTATCTATTCCTTGGTCCCTATCTCCCCAATTCCCTAATTTATTGATTCTCTGCTACCTAAAGTTTGAAACCTAAAAAATTCCCAAGTGTTAAATTTGTTGGTCTTTCGAACCATCAAAATTTCCCTTTTCTTTGTACCATTCTTTGTCATTCCCAAACCCTGAAGTCCAAAATTCTTCAAAAATCATAAATTCTTTGTATCTATTAGACTTTCAAACTTCCCCATTCATCCCTCCATCCCTATCTAACTCATCTTCTTGATTATGCCTTCTTTGAAAGTTCAATTCCTTGAAATTTTCCATTAATCCACTCCAAAATTCCTCTAATTCTTCTAGATAGAGTTTCACATCCCCCATCCCATTGGTAGGTTGTCTGATGGAGGCCCGATGGACAATGATAAAGTGCATTGTCGAGCTATCGAAGGTGGATGTGCCCACATACCAAGCCTAATAAGTATGCAAATTGAAGGGAGTTTGCTATCCAAAAAAGTTTTCGTATCAGGACATTGAAGGATTCCATGCTTCTCTTGTGAGTCTAATGGTTTGGTGGGTAAGCAATGGCCCAATATTCTAATGGCTTTTCTCTTTTTTTATCGAAGATCCAAGAATATTAATGCATAATCATCCAAAGGTTTTATAAAGAATAAGGTGATTATTTTAATGGTTATAAAGGGCCAATGATGATCTTCTCCTCCATTTGCTCCATAAACTCACATTAATAGAGACATTTGGCCCAACTACCATAAGTAAATACAAATATCGTCCATCGATATGGATTGCCCATTTTGAGCAGGATTCATTACCAAATTCTAATGGTGCTACAATGTAGCAATTAGGGTTTGATTCCCTACAAGTGTTAAAGGATGATTTATCATTTTTAGGGGAGGTTGGTTTGGTTGTGGTCTCCAAATGGCAGCAAAAATTTGCAGGGCAACCATCAATTCTAGTATAGTTCTTTGAGGTCAAGTACAAACTTGCAAAATCAAGGGAGATTAATATTATAAATGATATTTGTAACAAAATGTCTCCATGATGGTATGTATACATCTAGGAGGATTTCTTAGTCATAACTAGGGATTTTCCTTTACCACATTTTTTGGTATGAATGTAAATTTGAGTTAGATGAATATGAAAGTATTCTAAAAACATCATAAGCTTTGTTGTGATCTTTCTCTTGTTATAGATGGATTTATACAACTCTATTATGGATTGCTAAGCATGTTATATTATAGGTTTCATGATCTTTGTTGTATGTAAATGCATAATTCATTACTCCTTTGATTTTAGTTTGTTTGTGTCTTGGTGAATTGTGACTATGTTTCCCAATAGACAGGTACTGGTCTGCGACCATACACCAATCTCATACCATCAAAATAAAAAATAAAACAATAGTTTATTAGTAGGTAATTCCTTCTTGTGCACCCATGACTATTGATATAACTAATGAATTATTTTTTCAATGCACATTTGGTAGATATTTTTTATCTAATTTTTGCTTACATAATCATATCAACTATAATAGGGGTTATATGCAACCAATATATTTTGACCTAGTAATAAAATTTGGTTAAGATTGTGGTTGGGTTTAGTAGTAGTTGTTTTTGGTTGATCAATTTGTTTGATTCAAACACCTATTATGGTATAGCCCTAGGAACACCCTCTTGAGTCTAAGTTGAGCTTAATGCATGGGAGATAACCCACTCTCGTAGAGTTGGCCTTTAACCCTCCATGTTATGTTGATGAGCCAATTTCACTCACATGACGACAAACCTGCCCTTATGATTGAGATTTTGTTTTAGGAAGTGGAGCAACAGTTTTGGGACCCAACATAATACCATCATTACCAAGGATGAAATAATATTAGCCATTGTTGATGAAGTGTGATCCTAGTACATATTTGAAACACCTTTGTAATTTATTTGTCAATTTCAACTAGTAGAATTATATTTTGGTGAGATTGATAACCTGTCAACTCATGCCAACAAAATGACACTATTGTTGAGGATAGACTTGTTAGTGTAGGTTGGCAGGTTGTCAACTTAAGAAGACATTGATGGATTTAAGATTCATTTGAATATTCTACTAGCGAGAAGACCCCAAAAAATTCCTTCGTGGTTTTGTTTTCTCAAAGGATTTCCTCATTGTATATGGTGGTGACTCTGCTATTTTGAATCAAAGTTCTTGTTGTTGGTCAAGGTACACAAAGGTGTTCTTCTCCCTTGGAATAAATTTATTATATAGAGATGATTTTTATTTATGGAGGGGATGCAATATTATTTCAATGTATGTAGTACTTTGTGATCATGGATCACTTTGATCACTTTGATAATGCATCATCCAAGTACACAAGTGGTTGTGCAAGTAAATTTCCAATTTATGAGCATATTGCTCATTTCTTTGATCCCTCTGATCATGAGCTTGAAGATTTAGTTAGGCATGTTTGCATTCTTATTTATGATGATGGATTACATTTGTACAGGCCCAACTTGTTACCATTATGACAACCAATGATGAAAGTGAAAAATTCATTGTTGATTTCAGTGAGTTGGATTCATATGACCTTGCCCCTTCTGACTGAAGTTTTAAGTTTCTCATAAGACATGATGAAGAATCAATTCATGATTTTCAAAATAGGGTTATTATTGTAGCTAACAATCTCTCATTTGAGTGCAATCTTAATGATATTAAGAGCATAAACATGTACTTTGAAGCTTTATATCCTAGTGGAAGTTTTCTTCCCTCGATTATAATCCAAAGTGTGTGGATATATTGTTTGTTTGGCCCTGTACTGTTCAATCGATGCTTGAAACTCTACCTCTCATTACTAATAAGGATGTAGAGTTTCCTAGTGGTGAGGTTGGTGGGTTGACTCAAATGTGCAATAGTGACATTATTTTTGAGGGTGCAAGTAAGGAAGTTGAGGTACATAAATTTTTATTTTCTTTTGATGGCCTTCCTTGTTTTGTTGATCTAAAGGATGATGAGGATTGCACACTCCTTGTTGCAAATGAGAAAAAGTATTGTGGGTGTGTGCATGATTTAGTTGCTTCCAACCATGAATATTTTGACATGAAATTTTTTAGAGATTGACTTTGAGAAACTTTCTTTTGGTGAAGTGAATTGCATTGAGGACACATTTTCGAGCTCATTAGTTGAGTTGCATATAAATGTAGAATTTGTGTGTACTCAATAAAATAAAATCTTTGATCTGTAGGGTGAGGAAGAAGAACAAATTATAGATGATTTTCTTCACAACACTATTTTTGTAGTAGATTGTAAGTTAAAGGATATGAAACATAAGGGCAATTTGAAGATCATGAGTCTTCACAAGAGGTACCTAAACTCTATGTGCTAAGGATGTGGAATTGGATTTGAATAAAAAAATTATTCAATCATGGAGGAATACATTAGAATTTTTGTTACATCTGGGTTGCACAAATTTGAGCGTTTCTATGGCATAGCCCATGTTGAGTTTTCATTTGGGCAAGACACACTCCAGATTGGTGCTCATGAAGATATTTTATTCATGCATATTAATGTGCATATATGGGTGTGTGTCATGCGCCAAGGGAGTTTGAAATTGAACGCTACCATGTGGGTGAAGATGATGGTGGCTCTTATTATTTTTGGATACCTTATATGAATTATCGTTAGTTTCATTCCCAACATATTGATATTAGAATTAGTAACTTGTAGGTGCATGAATGTAAAATGTATCATTTACTTTTTGTGATGGGCGATCAATGCAACTTCGATGTGATGGAAATTAGGTCTTTTCTAAGCTTATTTTTAATAGAGGCAAGTAAGCTCTATCTATTTTCTACAAGGGGCCTACACTGTGTTAAGTTTTGATTCATAACCAAATTTTGTTGTCCATGTGTTTCCATGCTAACTAGTTGTGAGGTTTCATCATGTACATAATTTTGTTGTCCTTCGTGTGTTGGTCTCATTCCTTATTTTTTTAAATTTTGTGGTATACCCAAAAATTTTAGATTCTTGTTATGCTTGTAGGAGACACGTGTCCCCAATTAGAGCCATTGTTTGGAATCAAATCTGTTGTGCCCCTTTTTGGTTGATTCCCTTGATTTTCATGTGTTGTCTTTGGCCATGTTTGACCCATTATTAATAACTGATATGATAAATTCTAAATGATCTATCTTGCTTAAAAATTATACCTTTGGTTGTATTAATCCCCCCTTTCATGTTTTAGTCAAATATCCAAGTCGAGAAAACAAAATTTGGTTGTGTTGAGTTTTTTGGGATTTTCGAGTTTCAAGGTTGTTCATGCCTTCATACGTTCCTTATTGATCCCAACTCTTTGCTCTAATTTTTCCTTGTAATTGGCTAAGTTTTGCTTGTCGCCATGTCATATTTTTTGGGGTATCCATCCCTACATGCCTTTCTTATGAATCCCAAAACCCCACTTAAAGGCCTTGTAAAAATGATTAAGTGTTGAAGTTATTGGCCTTTCAAAATTTTGGGGTTTCCCTTACCTTCATACCTCTTTTAAGAATCCTGACCCTTGATGTCTGAAGGTTAAATTTTTTGGCCTTTGCATTATTTCAATCAAGTTTCAAAGTTTTGCTTCCCCCAATGCTAATCCTTGGCATCCCTAATCCTCGAAGTTTGGAAGTCTATTAAAAAATTCTAATTCCTCTGTGTCTATCAAGAATTTAGGCTTTCTCTTCCCTTTCTTCATCTCTTGGTCCCTATCTCCCTAATTCCTCAATTTCTTGATCCCCTGTTATCCAAAGCTTAAAACCTAAACCTAAGTGTTGAATTTCTTGACCTTTCAAACTATCGAGGTTTCCCTTTCCTTCATACCATTCTTTATCTTTCTCGAGGCCTGAAGTTTGAAAGTCTTCAAAAATCCTAAGTTCTTTGCATCCACCAAAATTTTGGACTTCCTCATTCATCCCTTCATCCGCGTTAGAATTTTCATCTTGGTCGTGCCTTCCCTGAAAGTCTGATTCTATGACATTTTTCTTTAATCAAATCCAAAGTTCCTCTAAGTATTCCAAAATTCAAGGTTTCACATACCCCCATCTTGTCATGCTAACTTTTTGAACATGTGAACATAACACAAACACCCAAAAAAATTACTATACAAAATAGAGTAATAAATCAAAGAGTAACTACTACCTTATTCTTCTGTGTTTAAACTAAAATAAAAATGTAAAATATAATAATACACCACAACCTATTTAGTTTCCAACTAGATAACCAACAATAAATGAGACTACATAATAATTTACAACTTTCTTCATTACAACTCTCTTTCTACCAAGTTTTTATCATGACATTAGCTACAATTTTCATGACCTTCAATCTACAATTAAACATAAAATCCTACTTCTAGTCCAATGCAATCTCACTTCCTAACCATAAAATTGTAGAAAAATCCACCTCAAATAAGGGTCACATAGGAACACAAAACAACACAATAAACAAATATGCATGCAATAACATAAACATAAATTTTTCAGCCATACCCAACATCTAATATAACTCACAAACATATACAATCAACCCAATAGTTTGCACATACAAAGGATTCTTCATGAAAACCCTACTTGGGGAGAGTGGGAACTCAACCATATAGGAAACTAAAAACATACATCATTATATATTATTTTTACATATGCTTCTTACCTCAAATGGCTCTCCCAACACCATATCTTTCCACACTCCAAATCTTCATTTCACATCTCCATAATCACAATTATAGGGTACTCATACCCA
Source organism: Sequoia sempervirens (assembly GCA_007258455.2). Lineage (NCBI taxonomy): Eukaryota > Viridiplantae > Streptophyta > Pinopsida > Cupressales > Cupressaceae > Sequoia > Sequoia sempervirens. Next base: position 47,224 of record VDFB02373473.1, read on the forward strand.
AATCCTCCCAAATTGGAACCACACCCACTCAACCCACTCACATGGAGGAACCCTCTACTCTTGAGAGAGAAGGTCTAATCGTAATACAACTATTTTCAAAAAAAAAAAATATCATTAAATTGCAACACAATTACCCAACAAAGACTAACATATCTCACAAAATCACATAAAAGGTATATTTCACATTCTATCAAAAATTCCTCAAACACACATATTCATTAAACATAACATTTCACATTCAAAGATCCATCCTTTCCAAAAGGAAAACAATTTAAGGGATTAGCTCCTACCTTGAGAAGGATTTTTCCCAACACATTTGTAGAAATTTCTTGAATTAGTACACCTCCTAGACCTTCCAAGCTCTTCCTCTAAGTCTCTCTCCAACTCTTCTAAATCTCACTCCTTAAGCAACTTGATTTTAAAAAAAAGAAGCCCAAAATTCCTTGCTTTAATTGAGATGAGAGAATAAAAAAAAAAATGAAACTCTCCATCTTGGAATATGGATATGACAAGTGTAATGTCCATAATAGATCCTACAAAAACCTAAAGTATTCTATCTAGAGAAACTTAACTCCTTAGGGGAACTCCAAGTGTCTTCATTTGGGGAAATTCCCTCACAAGGAAGGCATTCACATGTACTCGCCTTTGGTGAGTCACGGAGGATCACATCCACTTCAACCACCCCAAAACCAATTCTTGAGGATGGGATGATAAGGTGCCACCTCTCCCAATCTCATCTAAACAACCTCCAAATATCATGACCATTTAAAAATTGTGATTTGAGGAGGTAAGGAATTAGTTTTAAATGAATTTATACACTTTAAAACACCCCTTACCCATATTCCTAACACTTGCGTGCTTAATTTTTGTAAAAAGACTCAATATACTCACCTATAACCCCTTTAAACTTACAAAGAAATGACTATTATGAAAAATCAAATTTTCAAGTGAACACCATCTACACAAGACTTCTCACAAAAAAATAAATTCACATAACAATACACATTAAACTCACAATACAAAAAAAACATATTCACATTACAACATAGTCCACATTACACATAACCGTAGTCCCTCCATATAGATTAAGGTTGGCTCAACTGGATGTAATGATCCTAACCTAGTCAAACTCAAAAACTCTTCACTTGCTGCCTTTGGAATTTTGTCAAACAGTTGGCAAACCAAATCTGAACTTGCTAATTGAAACTTGTTTTGAGTTTTTAAAGTTTTTGATGATACTTGAGTGGCTGATATGATCTTTTGAAGTGATATACTAAGTCTGAAATGATGTGCAACAACTAACTGAACTTGAAAATGCAAGCTTAAAACTGAAAATGTTGATGAATATGCATCTACAACACTGAGGACATTTCTACAAACAATTACCATGCATCCTAGGAACTGAATTGTACATCTACAACATATGGTATTTGGCCAAACACTTGTCATGCAAATATAGTATGCAAATAACCACTTTCAGCTATTAGCATTTAATCAAACAATTGTCTTGCAAACTAGAATGAATACTACAACCAAGTACATAAGGACACTAAATGGTATGCAACTCCTTCCTTTTATTCATATGAAGCATGGGCTGAGTACAAACTGATTATGATGTTTTTCCAAGACTCTTGGCTCTACAATGATGCTCCACCTAAGTCTAAGTATAGATAGTATCAGTACTATTATATGTTCACATACAAATGCAATAGCATGAAAAGAACTTGATTTCAAGATGCGTCCTTGAGTGATGATGAGATGACAACAAACTTCAGGCTTGTAATATGATCTATTATTGCCAAATCAACCTCTCAACCAGGCACCCCTGTTCTGATGTAAATTCTTCAGAATAAAATCTTTGGCAACCCTTATCAACATAAAATATCATCAAGAACAACACCTACAACACCAGCAATGGGGCGATCCAAGTCCCAAGTGAAATCGATGAAGAATGAGACCTTGAGGAGAAAAGTCGTGGGTCCTCAGTACTACTACAGTGTAAGTAAAAATTACATCAAAATTATTCTTCAATCGATTCCTCACAAAGATGACTGCCTTGACCTCCAAATTGGCAAAATATGTCTTCTAGATGTTCAATGAACACTTCTGAATATTTTTCACATTTTTATATGCTATTTTTTCCCAAAATCGTCCCTTCTACTAGTGCGCCCTACTTGGAGAAATCACACAGATTTAATGGCCAGTAGTTAATTAAATCGAATCCTTCAATAAGTCATCCCCCTCAAGCAATTTGATGATGTCTTCAATTTGCAAATACTCTCCAAATGTTTCAATAAGCCAATAAGAATTCTCTATTTCCAAAGTTGGCCAAATGCCACAAAATTTGCAATGCAAGCACAAGTTGAACTTCTGAAATGAAGCCCACAACTGGCAATAATCTCAGTTGATTGTTTCACAGCCTCAAAATTGCTCAACCAATGAGAGTTTCATTCCCAAAGGTCCAATAATGGAAGAACCCTAACTGGCTCCTTCATCGAATAATCACATCAAACAAATATCAAATATCCTAGATGATTAGAATCCAAGCTCACCCCCTCTTAATATACTTTTATCCTCTTGAGGTCATCCCATCTAGAAGCTTCTAATAAATCATTAATAATATTATTTTATATTTGTACTTTATTATAATATTAAAATATAACTTTAGAATACATAAAGTGCAAACATGATGGCAAATCAATTGGTTTCCCAACATCCAGATAACACATTATGTTTTCCAACATTCAACATAACATAGGAAACCCCCTTATAACTACTAAATTCAGGAGAAGAAGCCAACCACTAACTAGGTAACTTCCTGAAGAAGACCTCCTAACCACACACATTAGCCTACGAGGGTCAAGAATAGGCTAAACCATCCACAAACAATATTAGGCTAAAAAGGGGACATTACATTGGATAAACATAAATTGGTTTTACTATGTAACCTTGATTCCCATTGACACTACACCTACACACTTCAACACAAATGTTAGTTCATCATATACAATAATCATGGCAGTAGCAACAAAAAAATTATATATATCTATAAATAATTTTCACATATATCTACTTCTAATCAAACATTATAAAGAATTGTCATTTCACATATACACCATTTATCAACTAAGTTACATTGCAAATGAATAATCCTTGACTCACACAATAGATGTAGTCTAATCATTACCATCTCATCATGAATTCATATATGCAAATCACATAGCATGAAACCATTTATCTCAATAATCATAGGGTAACATCACCCATACCAAAATCAACTATGTCCAAGCAACATAAACCAAAATTCAACAATTCACATCATAATAATATCCATAACATAAAATAACCATGAATCAATATACTCAATAACCATAATAGTAGTAAAAGATGATAGGATAATGAGTCACTAAAAGAGGGGTCTCACATATCCCATTGGTAGGTTGTTTAACACAGGCCCAATGTCTTATGATAAAGTTCTTTATCGAGATATTGAAGGTGGATGTGCCCACGTCCTAAGTTCACTATGCAAATTGAAGGGAGCCCAATCTAACAAAAAAAATGTATTCGGACATCAGAGGATTTCATGCTTCTCTCTTGAGTCTGATGGTTTGGTGGGTAAGCAATGGTCCAATACTTCAATGGCTCTATTTTTCTTTTATCGAAGATCTAAAAATATTAATTCATGATCATCCAAATGCTCGATAAAAGTATAAGTTGATTATTTTAAAGGTTGTATATGCCTAATGGTGTGATTCCCCTACATATGCTCCATCAAATTGTATTAAAGGAAATGATTTAATTATCTACCAGAAGTAAATATAGACATTCTCCATCGATATGGAACACCATTTTGAGTGGGATTAATTCCTTGCTATGAATTTTAATGGTGCTACAGTGTAGCAATTAGGGATTCACACCTTGCATGTGTTAAAGGATAATTTTTTATCAGGGGATTTTGGTTTAGATGTGATCTCTAAATGCTAAAAATTTGTAAAGCATCCATTGATGCTAGTCCAATTCCTTTGTGTCAAGTACAAACCTATGGAATCAAGGGAGATTAATATTGTAAATGGTATTTATAAAAGAATATCTCCATGATGGTATGTATATATCTAAGATGATTTCTTAGTTTTAACTAGGGATTTTCCTTTGTCACATTTGATGGTATGAATATAATTTTGAGTTATAAGAATATGATAGAATTCAAAAAGCATCACGATATTTATGGTGATATTTCTCTTGTTATGGATGGATTTATGCAACTCTATAATAGATTATTAAGCATGTTCTATTATAATTTCCATGATCTTTGTCATATGTAAATCATAACTCATTAGTCCTTTGATTTTAGTATCTTCTTGTCCTTGTGAATTTTGATTATGTTTCCCAATAGATAGGCATTGGTCTGGGACCATACACTAATCTCACACCATCAAACAAAACATAAACCAATGGTTTAGTAGTAGGTAAGTCCTTCTTGTGCACCCATAACTATTGATATAACTAGGGAATTATTGTTTAGTGAACATTTGGTAGATATATTTTATATGGGTCATGCTTGCAAAATTGTATCAACTATAATAGGGGTTATATGCAACCATTCTATCTTGACCCAGTGATTGCATTTAGGGTTAAGATTGTAGTTGGGTTTGGTTGTAGTTGCTTTTAGTTGTATAATTTTATTTGATTCAAATACCTATTAATTAATATCCCTAGTAACACCCTCCTAATTCTAAGTTGATCTCAAAGCATATGAGAGATAACCCATTCTCGTAGAGTTGACCTTTAACCTTTCATGTTCTATTGATGAGCCAATTTCACTCACATGAAAGAAACCTTGGCCTTATGAGTGAGATTTTGTTCTAGGAACTGAAGCTGCAATTTTGGGACCCAATAAGATGTACTAGGGGAATACATGATCATGTTATTAGTGATATTCTTATTGATGATACAAACCAATATGTGTTGGGATAGGTGTGGAAAACACCTTGCAATTCCAATATTTAAAATTAACTAATTAGCATTATATCTATTTATTATTTTTGAGCTTATGTAGAAAAGACAATGCCACTTATGACTTGACCATTGTGCCATGTGTATGCCTTATTATTACATGTATAATGGTGTGTAACATAATATCTTGTAATGAAAGATGTATAAAAACATCTATGAGAAAGATAGTGGTGTAAGAGATATTATGATGTGTAAGAGTATGATTGTAGGGGAGTTACATTGCTGACTAGGAATCTTGACTGACTATATGATGCATGTTATGACATGTCATAGAGCATATTTTGAGAGATTATGAAACCAAATTATAACTCTCAATTTTGTAAGTGGATTATGACAACATTACTAAGCATTATGACATCGTAAGAGCATCGACTATTTTTAGCATGTTGGGCATTAGAATTTTGGGCTTAGATTTGGGTGCTACATTTGGGTCATGCATTGACCCATCGTTTATGAATTACCATTTATAGTTTCATGTATTGAAACTCCTATATATTGGGTGCTTGTGTTGAAGCTATGTATAGGTTGTGTGATTTATTTATAGGTACTTATACACCACCAAAATTGCTCCAATTTCACACATTGGTGATACTCTTGTAAGGGCATGTCTCTAGATATTCAACTGTAACTCTTGTTGCCAAAAACACTATTGCAATTATGAAGGTGTTGTCATTGATTTCAACTGGTTAACTAGTTATCAACTAGTTTTTGTTGTCATTGATATCATAGATAATGGTTATTGGTTGTATATGTCGAGGATATTGAGAAAATTGTAATGAAGAAAGGTTGCAAGTATTTAGTGTTTGCTTCGGGTTTTTCTCCTATGTTCGTGTGGTTCAAATATGTTGATCATGGTTGTTGGAAGTTGCTATATCCAAATTTTGGGTTTCTAGATCATTGTACAGTGTGAGTTAGGTTCACCAATTGTGAACTATGTTTTTCAATGTCTTTGGTTGAGGTCTGGGAGAAATATTGTTGCTCTGGATTTCTTCTTGTTCAAGTTTTATGACTTGCAGTTCTGGAGATAAGTTGATATGACCATGTTGAAGATAATTTTGTTGTCTAGGAGGATTAGTTCATGTTAAGGTTACATGTGCTTAATTTTTCTATGTGTTTTACACTAGTTTGGTAGACCTTGTGTTTATCACTACTTACGAAGATCACGGAAGCGTCTTGAAGTGTGTGTTTGAGTCGCCCTCATTCTAATTCCACCCTAGAATGTTTTGGCACCGACCTAATTTGAATTTGAATGGTATGTGTATGACCGAATTTGGATATGTTTTAAAGTTGAAGATGGTATAAATATAGGATGAGATATTGGTGAAAGGTGTGCAAAGAAATAGAGCAAGATATATGCGAAATAGAGTGTGTGGTTGAGTAGATTAGTGCAAAATATTAGTGGCAAGTTTCCAGATGCAGTGAGCTGAAGGTGTACTCTATCATTCATGCATGTCTACAAGTGTGTAAGTGAAGTGTAGTGGAAATCTTCGCTGCATTGAGATTGTTTTCTCTGTAACAAATCTCTTCTATCTTCTTTGTGTCTATGTGGTACTGAGCCCTCTGGGTGGTTAACCCTTGTTGGACAATGAGTCCTATTTTGGTAGTGAGCTTTCTCTAGAAGTAGGCCTTTGTAATCATTTTATGATATTTTTTATATTGTGAGCTAATCTTCACTATGGTTTTTCCCTTATTGGGTTTTCCACATAAATCTAGTGTTATTATGTGTGTGTAATGTTTTTTAGTTTCTTCTTTTGCACCTAATGATTAATCATATTAGCAGAGTAAGGATTTGTGATTGATCTAATTTATGGTGGAAGTTTTTTTAAAGGCTTAATTTGTTACAACTGATTCCCCCCCTCTCAATTGTCTTGTTCAACAATTGGTATCAGAGCATAGTTCCTTGGAGAGGAGCTTAACTGCTTAAGGAAGGTATGGGATGGAAAGCAAGATCACTTTTGAGTATCCTAGGTTTGATGGAACTAATTATGCTATCTAAAAAATAAAGATGGAAGGGTATCTAGAATATTGTGGATATGATGTTGAGAAAACTTATAAGATTGCTTACACTCCTCTTGCTAATAGTCTGAGTATAGTTGATGAAATCAAGGCAGATGAAGCAAACAATAAGGAAAAGTTCATTATGAAGAATAGTCTTTCACATTCTGAGTTGATTAAAGTTCAAAATCTAAAGACTGCTAAAGAAGTTTGGGATGCTTTAGAAAAGATGCACGAAGGAGATGAAAAGTTCAAAGAAGAAAAGTTGTAGAATTTAGAGGCACAGTTTGAGATCCTGCATATGTTTGAAGATGAGAATATTAAATCCTATGTACAAAGAGTGGATGAGTTGGTAGGTGGAATGAGAGGACTTGGTGCTATAGTAGATGAATCCAGGGTTGTAAAGAAGATTCTCAGAACTCTCCCTGATGCATATAGTGAAAGGGTATCTACTATTGAGGTATTCATAGATTACAAAACTTATACTAAAGATTAGTTATTGTGAAATCTAACATCTTATGAAATGAGAAAGCCAAGCTTGAGAAATGGATTGAAGACATAAACTAATTTCAAGGCTACAAGAGCTGAAGATCGAGATGAAGAGAACCTCGATGATGTAGAAGCTAACTTTGTGAGAAGGATGAAGATAGGCTTACGTAAGTATGAAGGTAAGCTACCCTTTAAATGCTTTAGTTGTGGAGGAATAGGTCATTATGCTTCGATATTTTTAGAAAGAGCTAAGAAGACTAAACTTAAAGTAAAGAAAACAAAGGGAAGGCGATTAAAAGAGCATACTATGTAAATGAGGATGCTAGTATTTCTGATGAAGAATTTGATTATGGAGACTTTGATGACAATGAATGCTTGTTCTTGGCTATAAAAGATGAATCTACTTCTGCTATCACTGAAAGATGGGTAAAAGAAAGTGCTTCGGAGAAAGTTAAAGATACTGTAATTTTTGCTCTTCATGCTAAACAAGAAAATAATTACTGGGTTGTTGGCAATGATTATTCACATCACATGGCCGGTGACAAGAGTAGGTTTGTTAAACTTGAAAAATATGATGGAGGCTTAGTTAAGTTTGGAGATGATATTGGTGCTAAGATTTGTGGGATAGGTTCAGTAAATTTTGATGGCAAGCATAATACTGATGATGTCTACTATGTTAAGGGTTTAAGGAATAATCTCTTGAGTGTTGGACATATGTGTAGTAAAGGATATAATCTTGTATTTGAGGATGAGAGATTTGAAATCAGGAAAGGAACCATAATAGTAATTGTTGCATGAAATAAGTCTGAAGGAAATATTTATCAACTTAAGGGTGTTGAAGGACAATGCTTTATGTCTTAGATTAATGATAGTTGGTTATGGCATCGAAGAATGTGTCATATGAATTTTGAAAACTTGGCAAGGATCAATGCAGTACAAGTCATAAGAGATTTACCAAGGATTACAAAGCTTGTTAATTCTATTTGAAATAATTTTTAGTTTGGAAAGCAAGCTAGAAACAACTTCAGATCGAAGGAACAATCTACTACCGAACTACTAGATTTGATTCATATAGATCTTTGTGGTCCTACAAGAGTAAGAATTCTACAAGGTGAAAGGTACTTTATGCTTTTGATTGATGAATACTCTAGGTATACATGGGTTACCTTTCTTAGAGAGAAATATGATGCATTACATAAATTCAAAACATTCAAAGCTATGGTAGAGAATGAAGTAAATTTGAGAATAAAAGTTGAGATCTGATAGAGGTGGTGAATTCACCTCCCATGAGTTTAATATGTTTTGTGAAGTTCATGGAATAAAAAGACAGTTATCTGCCCCTAGAACTCCTTAGCAGGAGTTGTTGAAAGAAAGAATATAACGATTCAAGAAGTTGCTAGATCAATCATTATTAAAGCTTTTCTACTAGAATTTTACTAGAGAGAAGATATTCACACTGTTGTTTATGCGTTCAATCGAGTTCAAGAAAAAGGTAATAGCTCTAAGACTCCCTATGAGCTATGGTGTGGAAGAATTCCTACTGTCAAGTATTTCAAAGTATTTGTAAGTAAATGTTATATTAGACGAGATGGAGAAAATTTAGGGAAATTTGATGCTAGATGTGATTAAGACATATTCCTTGGATATTCTAATAGAAAATATTAAAGATGTTTCAATAAAAGACTAAGAAATATTGTAGAAAGTGCAAATGTCAAGGTTGATGAAGTAGTGAAGAATTTTTTGAAGTTGATGGACATGTATTTGATGAACTTGATTGTATAGAAGTTGAAGAAGTTGTAGAAGAACAGGAAAGGAAAAATGAAAAAGAAGAAGCTCCAATGGTGTCCCCAAAGACACCTAAATATGTACAAAAGAATCATTCAGAAGATCAAATCATTGGAGACAAGAGGAAAGGAGTACTAACAAGAAGCAGATTTGTTGCTGATGAGATAAATTTGTGTTTACTTTATGAGGTTGAATTGAAGATTGTACACGAAACATGTAAAGAGGAGCATTGGATGGAAGCTATGAAAGAAGAACTTATGCAGATTGAGAAGAATCAAACTTGGGAACTAGCCCCTAGATTGGCAGATAAAAACATAATTGGATCAAAGTGGGTATTCTGAAACAAGTTGAATGAGAACAGAGAAGTAGTTATAAATAAAGAAAGACTTGCGTGTAAAGGCTACTCACAAGTAGAAGGTATAGATTTTTAGGAGAATTTTGCTTCGATGGTAAGAATGGAAGCTATTAGAATGTTTTTAGAAATTTTTTCTCATAAATATTTCAAGATCTATCAGATGGATGTAAAGTTTGCATTCTTGAATGGTGAATTGGAAGAAGAAGTCTACATGGAACAACCAGAAGGATTTCAATTGTCAAATCGACCGGATATGGTCTATAGATTAAAAAAGGCTTTATATGGACTAAAGCAAGCTCCTAGAGCTTGGTATGCAAGGTTAGATAGATACTTGATTTAGCAAGGTTTCAATAAAGGTACGACAGGTAGTAATTTGTACTTTAAAATTAAAAATGATAAAATCTTGATAGTAAGTATATATGTTGATAACAATATCTTTGGAGGAAATGAAACAATGTGCAAAATGTTTGTTGAAGAAATGCAAAAGGAGTTTGAGATTTCTATGTTTGGTGAGATGAATTTCTCTCTTGGGCTACAAATTAATCAAACAAAAAAATAAATTTTTATTTCAGAGTAAAAATATTCGAAAGAAATTTTGAAAAGGTTTAGGATGGATGGTTCCAAACTAGTATGCACTCCTATGGTGACTAGTTGCAAATTGAGTAAGGATGATGATTCACCTAAGGCTGATTAAAGAAAATATAGATCTATGATTAGAGGACTATTGTATTTGACTGCTACTAGACTAGATATTATGCATGCAATTTGTCTTATGGCTAGATTTCAAGAAGACCCTAAGGAAACACGTTGTTAAAAGGAAAAATATGGGGCAAAATAAAAAAGGGAAAAGTATCCATCAAAGATGTCCACAAAGGAAAAATTAGGCTTCTCAAGCAACATATAAAGTATATTGAGCAGTTGGTCCTAATTCCACACACGCTTCCGTATCCACCCATCATTGCTCATCATCCCAAGTTTGGAGAGTCAAAGGTTTCAAACTATCAACCAATCCATATCCTATTCTTAAACACACGACACCATCCATGCCTCCACACATGATATCCAATTCTCACATTGACCATGTATTAGCAACAAACCTTCATCATAAGGATTCATAAGGCATTCTATTACAATATGCACACAAAGATAAAGTTAACTTTGGTATCAACGAAGCAAAACAAAATTCTCAAAAGTTGTATTCAAGTGCATGTATCTTGGAAAAGAAGCTTCTTCAAGAAGGATATCGGTGGAACATCATGACAAGAGTGTCAACATCAACACCACCAGGTGGTTCAACATGAAATTTCTATTCTTTCGTTTAACTTCCATTTGGCTGCATCAAGAAACAATGGTGGTCTTTCTCACATGGAATTAAAAATCACAAGAAAATTTGAGTTAAAAAATTAGGGATTGAACTTGAAAAAGCATTTTTAAATGTTTATTGTAATAGTCTAGAGCATCTATTTGCTGCTTTTATTTTCTGTTTTAGGCCAACTAGATCAATTTGGGTTTAAAATTAATTGATTTTTTTCAAAGTTGGACTAAAATTGAACATTAAAAACTCACTAGACTTTGATTTTGGGTTAAAATTGAACAAACAACTTCACACTTGGTTTTTGGTGCTTAAAACGAACTCATCATTGCTTTGGGGTTTAAAAAGAACTTGTGCCTTCATTGTTTTGTGATTTTTTTGCAATTGGTGTCATTTGAATGCATATGCACTTCTGTCACGCCACTCGGTGATCTTGAGAATCAAAAGCATTCCATCGACATTGGTTGTCTAAAATCACCTACACATTTCAATTTGGAGCTAAAATTTAACAATCATGCAAGTGTGAAGGAAAGGCATTGTGTGTGTTCCCTCCTAGTGCTTTACGCAATCTAGGTGATCGAACTACAAATGTACTTCTTCACTTTTGTTTATCTTTAGAGGGCCTAACTCCCCACTTCAAAAGGAGGGAACGACCCAAGCGGTAATGAGCTAACGCCAAGCTCTTCTAAACCACTATATAAATTTGTGATTGCAAGGAAAGTTTGCAATTAATGGGAAGCAGTACATGATACCTCTCCCCTAGTATCTTTATGATGTATAAAGCCCTTGTTCTAAGGGTTGGGATACCTCTTGATGGATTTTATCATTGTACCCTCTAAACCGGATGTCCTTACTACAACCCCTTGTTTAAAGGCCAAAATCCTCAATACTTGTTGGTGCAAGAACAGTCATTCTAAAGCCGCCCCACATTTGTACTATTCCAAGTAGAAACAAAATAAATCCTTAAGGTCTTTAGATCTTTAGGATTTTGAGATTTGGTGGTCCCAAGAAGTGTGTGTCATGGAGGGGAGCTAGTGTCACCAAATCTCTAACTATTCACTTTTCCTTAGTGTTTGGAGAAATCCAAGTGGGGACTCAATAAGTATAGCCATTTCTAACCTAGGGTTGTGTAATTTGTGAGTCATTCAAACACATTTCTTGGATCTCAAACTTGGAAAAAAACATTAAACAAGTCATCAAAATTTCAAACCGTTTGGAAAGAGAAAATATCCTTGAAGAGTCAAATTATTACTGCTTGTCCCTACAAATTTTATCCTTAGAGGCTTCTAAATATTTGGGACCATATATCAATTTGTTCTCTCCAAAGTCAACCTAGGAAAACTATTCCTTTGATTCTTTGAACATAATGGACCTTGTGGAATGAAAAGAAGTTGAGACATAAACATTCAATTTGAAAGTTAAACAAGAAGTGTGGATGTGGTAAAAGCAATTCATTAAACAAGATTAAATCAATTGAACCCCACACATGTGCTTGTTATCTTTGGTCTTATGGTCTTCCAAGAAAAAAATTGGTCTTTTGGTTTGAAGTACTCATAGGGTAAGCACGTTCTTCACTATCTTGGTCTTGTAAGCAAGGTCCCTCTTAGGTTAATTTAGGATCAAATCAAACACTTCATCCATCCCAAACATTTATCATCTCCATCCCACAAACAACTTTTAGAGCTTTGGAAAAAATAAAAATTCTAGACTTGGGTAAATCATCAAACACATCAAAATCACCTTATTTAGCTAGGAGTGTGAGAATGCATCATTTATCATACCTATAGTTAAATTAGCATCCTTTGAACAATTTTATCCTAAATATCACATCTAACATCTTGGGATCTACAAGTTCATTATCCAAATCAAACCAATTAAAATCAAATCCTAAAGTCTAGCATTGATCCAAAGTTCCTAAAAGTTCAACACCCATATCATTCACCCCTTTCATCCTTCATCTCATCATTGGTCCTAAATTCCTTAGAGGTCAACAAGGTTAAAACAAAAGAAGAACATGGAATATAAACTTTCTCCATACATCATGAGTGATCTAAGTCAACCAAACTATCAAAGCCTTACAAAACCAATGGATTATCAAAACTCACATTTATACAATCCATACACGGCATCATTATCTCCTACAAACTTCAATGATACAATAAATGTGAGTATGCCCAACCTAAATATTTGAACACCTTTCCCTATGATAGATTTAAATCAAAGTCAAAACTTACAAATCTACCAATCAAACAATCAGTACATGAGTCTTCAACAAAACAACATTATCCCATCAAATCCATGCATGCCCAATGTGAATATACCAAGTGCAAACTTATCAAACATGAACGTATCGAATACACACTTGGTGAACTATGGGATAGATACGTTTGCAAATCAAACCAATGTTTTTCAAAATCCAAGCAATATATTGACAACTCAATGTATTGATCCAAGTCAAGGTGACCTCATGCAAAATCAAAGTAGCCCAAATCAAAGCAATATGTTTCCCAACCACAACAATATTCCATGTCAACCTATAATGAAAAATATAAACAACATCCCAAATCAGAACATTGTCCAAAATCAATTTGTCCATGATCCCATACAAATACTACAAGTGTATATTCCAAATATGCTTGACCAACAACCAAATCAACTATATCAAGGGTGTCAAGATCAAAATCAAGAACAATTTTTGTGAAATCAAATTGCTATACTTAGAATTTTTTTTTATTCATATCACCAAGAGACATCTCCACCCCAAAATCTACACACTCCCCCATTGGTTAACCCATGTCATAAAAGCATTGAGTTGTGTCTACAACCACATCAAGAACAATATCTCCAATGTCAAGAGGTTGGATATCAAGATCAACAACATCAACAACAAACCCAATCACCACATCTCGAAGATCATCACCACATCTCCAAAATCAATCACCACAAGGTCAATTTAAAGTATTAATCTCACAAGATAACAAACATGAATACACTCCTTTGGGAGAGCCAATTGAATCAACATTAAAAAATCTAGTAAATGCAAAACTCATCACTTTTCCAAAAGTAAGTGCTTTTAACTCTATCATAAAATTCCCTTGGAATAAAAGTGGATCTTATTGTGAGTATCATAGAGACAATTGTCATAAAACATCAAATTTTATTCGACTCAAAAATATCATCCAAGACCTTCTTGATCAAGAAATAATAACTGTTGATGACAATGATCAAGATTCAACCACTAGTGATAACAGTGACAATCTCTTCACCACAATTATTGAAAACAATGATCAAGATCCATCCATCAATGAGCACCTTGAATATGTTTCTACCCCATCCAATGATCAAATCAACATGCATCAATAGTCACTTTTCAATCATGATCAAAATTCACCAATAATATCTAGCAATGATCTATTTCAAGGAGTGTTAGAATTATTTGATCCTATTGACATAATCCATGATCCATCAACCAATGATCATGTTGAAAATGTCTCTACACCACCTAATGAGTTAGAGGACATATCTCAAGAATTTATTCCAAAGAATGATCAACATCTTTCACCAAAGTCTAGCAATGGTCCTTTCCAAGACATATTGACATCCTTTGACCTCATGGTTACAGATATTGAAGAAATTCTCAACTCAACACTTGATCCAAATTCACTTAAAGATCAAGAGGATATTGAGCCACTTCTCATGCCTAATGACAATATCCAAGAACCCTTTGTAAGCAATCCATCCTTTGAAATGAACCCATGTCAAGAACTTGGTCCAAAGCATGTCGAAAGCAATTCCAAAATCATTCAAGATCAAGAATTTTTATCTCCAAGCTACTACAATGATCTAATGGACACTCTCAAATCTATACAAGATGTCACAAATGGTGATCATATCCATATAACACATACTCCTCCATCTACCCCTGAGATGCTTTCTTTGGATGGACACATAGATGATCTTCATTTAGAACAAAATTCCTCTACTCTTGACATTATTACACAAGAACAAGAGGTTATTCAGGATGAGTTGTCAACATCGGGATTAGATATATCCCAAATTTAGATTGAGGACATCATATATGAAGATATCCAACATTATCCACTCAAGGAAATAAGTCAGACCTAACAAGATATTTCAGAGTCAACTTGGCAACAAATTGAAATAACATCATCTACAGTGGTCATTTATCATAGAATGCTTGCTAAATAGGAACTCTCGAAACAGTCAGAATCAAAGCATGAATGTACTACTTCCACAATACTAGGGGAAACTATGTCTCAAGAAAACGTCAACATAGGGAGCACAAAGAATCCTTATGATGAAACCAACGCTAATACTACAACCAACCATGTCATGAATCTTCATCCACCCATCACCCCATCCACGAATTAGGACCAACATCAAAAGAAAGATATGAATCAAAGAAAGAAGAACATTATAAAAACAAAAGAAATTGTAAAGCCTGAAGGAAAAAACAAATACAAATGGATACCAATGAATACAAAGAAAGTTTATCCCTATCAAACTCCATTAGTCAAAGAAACTATGTGTAGAATCGAGCATCTGTGTGTGCTATTTCAGGTGAAAGCATCACATCTCATCCATCTTATCCATAATAAATCCATTCATCCATTAAGCATTTATCCAATCCATTTTCATCTATCTATATCCATCTTCCAAATTATCTTGGTCTTGAAAAAGTTTGGTGTGCACTTTACACTTGCTTATGGTAAACATCTTCACATGAGTCATTTTCACTGATCCTATCCTACCCAACATTATCTAAGCCACGAAGAACTATCCAAATGAGCATCCTCTGTTTGAACACCTTATCTTATCTCAAGATAATCCATATCCATCCATCCATACACCTATCCAAGCATCCATCCATGGCATTCTAAACATTGCTAGACATTGGGGGAAAATATTTACATCTTGCTTCGGGAATAAATCTTGATCTATATCTTCCAACTCATGTGGTGATCCGAACATTGGCAAACATGAAATCAAATTGGTCAAAGATTTATGAGCCAAAATACAAATCACTAGCCCATGGCATATTTTGATAAGATGTTCCTTATCAAGCTTTATCTTCCATCAAACATTAATCCAAACAATCAATATCAGTTGCATCTAACGTGCGCTTCAACATCACATCAAACTATTCAAAACAACTTAAATTGTTCCAAGTTGAGCTTCAAAATCTTGATCAATCAAATCCAATCAATCCATCATCATCTTGGGATATCTTTCCCAATCCTCGCATTGCTTAACATTATCCTTGCATTGTTGTGTATCTGTTACGTATTTTTCACTACAGGCTCAAATAGGTAGAGCTGAATTGAATTCATCATTGAAAGGTATAAAAAATTTCAAATTTTGCTGCTAAAGTATTCATTGTTCATCATAAAGATCAGATTTCATTTGATTTTCAGTTTTATTATGCAAGTATTTGTAACAAAAAAATGGACATTTGCATAATAAATGTTGTTTTATTCATTTTGTAAAAATTGAAATCCCGCACAAGCCACATGAGTAGCTGGATTTGATTATTTTAATCAAATAATGAATACAAGTGGGATGAAATACTACACTACTGAAGATAATGTAAACACAAAGGAGGGAAGCAATTCATCATTGCCTATGATGATAAATCATTTTTACTCGTTGTCTTCAATTGTTGTGTCTCCAAGCTGCGGCAGTTTTGATTCCACGCTCCATGCACCTGCAAGATTGTGAAAGAATGGTGTTAGAGCAATGATAAATTACATCCTACTTCATGATTACACTACCAACATGAATGTAATATATATCCAGTTAGGCATTCACCAGATGATTAAATTACAAAGGATGACAATTAGGGAACATGAAGTTCAATGAAAGCTTTCAGCTTCGATTATTTTTACTAACTTGTTTGTTTAAATGTGCAGGAACTGGTTCATTATGTTTGTGATTATTTTCATCAGATATGTGGAGAAAAATGGGCTCCCACAAGGGTTGAGCCCGACATATCATAAGGACACCTCTCATTCACATCATTACTTGAGAATTATCAGATATTTAATTACAGTCATCAAGAAAGGACTGCTGTAATAAGAGGAATTTATAAAAGCAACCTTTATTTCAACATGGTGAAGATAGTTTGAGCAATCATTTTTATTGCTCATCATGCTAAGGATTGATCAAGAACATGTCAAGAGATCATCAATTACATTGATATTCTATTTCAGCTCTGCTACATTTGCATTTAAATGAAGTATAGAGCCTCTTTATACTGAAGGGAAACAAAATACTCAAGCATTGGAATGTTTTTCATAATTTTAAAGCACACATACATAGTCTACAAGAGACTCAGGAGGACAACCACATATGCAAACTATCTCAATATGCAAGAAAGATTCAGAAAAGAGAATGACAGTGCTCACTAGATGCATTATACATTCAAGGAATATGAAAGACAACAACAACATTCATGATAATGAGAGATGGTCACATAAGGCAGTAAGCAACAACTCATGAAAGTAAACAATAGAGCAACATAATATATAGTAAGCATGTATTCTATTTTGACTGAATATAGAAGAGAAACCCTTAAGTTTATGTTTTGTCTCTACTAGAAATGAAATAATACTCTGGCTTATTAAATGATATCCAGGATAAGGAGGGTTTCAAGACTGTGTTGAGAGTTCTTTTTCATGAAGAGGGCTAAAGCAATAAAGAAAAGAATTTAATGCATCAAAGCTAGAGTTTCAAGCAAATAATCCTCGAGCCTTTTCATTTTACATGTATAATGAGAAAGATATCTATATACAAGAACAATGAGTATTCACCACAGTGCTTAGAGCATAATGGAATACAATCAGTAAAGTGAAATTAACAATACAACTGGAGCTACAACCATGAATATTTGAGTCTAAATTTAATGCACAAGAATTAGGAGTGTTTTTCCTCTTGAAGAACATGTTACCCATGTTGGGTTATTAATTCAGGTGCTAAGAGCAATCAAAGATGGTTTTTTAATTATGATTTACAAATGTAATGCTGCTACAGATCTATTATTATCACAATTCACCCATGTGAAGGTTTTCTCTAAAAGACACAAAATGTAATGAACTTCAAATACCCAGAAGACACCATGGAAGGGTTTCAAGAGAACAAACCCAAATCTCATTTGCAATAGGAGAATGGTCACGACCTTTTAACACAAGGAGAAATTTACAATGATTTTTCATTTTTTGTTTACTAAATGCTTTATCTCAGCACACAAATAATAGATATACCATGGCTGGAGAAAATCTTCAAAAATCATTATTTTCTATGGCGGTTGAAGTACTCTCAAGACTGGTACAGAAAAATGAGAAGTATAGTAGGCGCATGAACTGCATATACAAAATGTCTCAAGGGTGCCATCTCATGGAATGATATTAATGATAAAACTTAGCCACAACTTATTTTTCTTTGCACAAACATGTGAAGCAAAGCAAAAAACCCAAATTGAATGTATAAAGGCCGCAACCTTCTTTGTCTTTTCTATGTATTAACAATGGTAAAAACATTCTCTCTTTTCACCATAAAAAAATTCATGAGTTTCAAAGCTTGAAACTATAGGAATATGGAACTAATGAAGAAACAGAGACAGAGCTGTGAGCTCAGATACAGGGTTCATTGTTAGAACACTTACCCACAAAGTTGTTGTGTAAAATACTTTCAATCACGAGAGTCTTCCAACAGACAAGAGCTCGAGTTGGTGTCGTTCAATGGCAACCCAGAACAATTGGAGAAAACAACAGAATGATATAAAAAGAGAAGTATGTTAGAAATTATGCTAACTTAGATTAGTACTATATATCCATTGATGAGTCAAATTATAAGCATCTAAGGGTTTATGACAGATTTGAACACATAACATATAAGATCCTTTTGATAACATTGCTTTACAATCTCATCAATATGTATTCTAAACCCAAATACAACTTATCAAACTTTATACGTAAAATATCCACCTACAATCCCATTCAAGCATTTTAATTAATTCCTTGAATTAAACCTAAAACAAGAATCATACACACCACAACAGTGAGATGAACGAAACAACCCTTGATCATTTTATTCAAAATTCAGGTATGCTTGTACAATGGAGAGACATGAGTTCGAATTAATCATATCAATTCAAATGCTAGTACTGTCATAAAAAATCAAATCCCCATGAATTCAAAACCTACTACAGAATGATTCAAAACCTAAATTGCATTTTCCCTAAAACCATCAGACTTTACAATTTGCTCTGCAACTTCATCTAGACTCGACCAAAAATATCTAACTTGTTAACCCATATTTTTGGCCTTGAAATCCTTCTTATAGAAAAAGAAGGAGAAAACAAGCATCGGGCCAGAAAGCACACATGTCACTAGCCAATTGGACCGCCTTGTGATATTCCAAAAATTTGTTCCAACAACAATCTCCCTAGAGAATCTTCTTGTTCATTGTGCCTACTGAGAATGATTGATGCAACAACAAAAAACTTCAAGAATTTCGTGCCTAGACTGTCACCAAAAAACAAAACAGGAATCTGTTAATTGCAATAGCTGATTTGTCAACCGTTAGCAGCCTACTCCTTTTCCCTCTTCCTCAATTAAATATACATTTACCCATTTCTGGTACTCTTCATCAGTTGGCCAATCAAAATTGATCACCTCATTCACCTTGACACTATAAGGTTTGTACTTAACTGCCACCTGATTCACTTCTCTTTCAAAAGACTCAAAGAATGAGCTTGTGCTAATGATTTTGTCCATATAGCTCACCAACAAATCATAATCTAAGTTACCATGTTTTTGAGGGTTTTGTAGTCGAAACATGATATAAAGGGGCTCTTACACTTTTTGTGATTACTGTAGCTTGTGTAAGAGGGCCCATGGATACTGTTGTAATTGTAGGATGCATGAATAGGGTGTAGGATGAGAAATAAAGAAGGTGAACAGCTAATGTCCCCTACTAGTTTTGTGAAGAAAAAGCATGTGAAATGAGAGGTTCAAGCCTAGGGTTTCAACAAAGCCATGTATGGGAGATCTAATTTTATGAATTTTTATCCATGTGCACCTAATGGGTTGTTTCCTCAACACTAAATATAATGATATACATACGCCATTGCACACACAATGCCATATATATGTGTGTGTATATATATATGTATGTATGTATGTATATGTATTTTTAAATGTAAATGTAAATGCAATTACTGGATGCTCTTCTAGAACAATAAATGCAACATATCATTAAAGAAAATCTATATCTATGTATATAAATGTGTATTTCTAAATGCAAGTGTAAATGCAAAGAGCATATGGTTTTGTAGTGTTATAGATACAACATATCCATAAATTAATGTAATTGAAATTCTAAAGTCTTCAACACATATAATATGAAATCAATCAAACTATTAAACTATATGAGAAATAAATGAAAACAGTAAATGCATATGTATGTGTATTTGTAAATGTAAGTGTAAAATAAATAAGAATAATAAAAATTATAAAAGAATACAAGGAAAGGTCTCCTTCCTTCTTGGTAGTGATAACCTCCTCCACACACAACCCTTAAAAATTATGAATAGAGGAATATAACCTTTGAAGAACTCAAAGTTGATTCTCTCCTACCTGATGCAATTAGTCATTTTATCCGTACAAACATTTATAATGATTACTAGAGGCACATAGACCAATTCTTCATAATAGAAGAATTTGATCATACTTTTCCAATGATGGCATTATGAGAAAACCTTAGGTTAAATTAATAATTCCTAGTTAAGTTATTTAAATCATATCCAACCGTATAAGAGAAGACCGCTGCTATGTGTACCTGGATACCATGGAGAAAGGCTCTTTGGGCTCTTTCATCAATCATCCTAACTTAAAACATACCAAAATTCTCCTAGCAATTAAACATAGGAAGATTTAAGATGACTTAAAAAAAATTATTGCCAAAGCATAAACTTATGATGACTTAACTAGGTCTAGTACACACTCCCTCCCCGTTAACCACTTAGACATATGGAAATTAAATGTAAATTTGCTGCTATTTTTAGTCATGTAGGTGTCCAATAAACCACTTGGTGGTGTTTCCCTTCAAGTTTATTTATTTGAATGAAGAGAAAAAGTCCTTTGATTACAATTAGAGAATACATTTGAGGCCTTGGTTGTGTAACTGGTGGACCATAGTCACATTTAACACTTGTTACAAAGTTTGGGAGTTAAAATGTTAAGTAGATTTGATTTGTGATGGACACATTTGGACGGTAGTAACAATAACTTGCAATCTATCAAGACTTGATTACCTTATAACCTGTGAAATTCTAGTGATGAAATGATAGATTAATCATAATGCCACCTTAGGATCACATCACCATGAAAGAACTTCATCCAACATCCTTATGAGTGCAGGTACCACCAAATAGGTATTTGTTAGATCTTTCTTCCTCAAGCGAGGGAAATTCAGGAAGAGAAGAGGAAAGCAAGACATGTAGTATGTCTAAAAGAGGGAGATCAACTAGAGGTCAAAAGATTAGAAGAAAATTCTATAAACGCAAGAATTTTTTTCTTGCTAAAGGGGGTAATGTTCTTATGATGATGAGAGCATAAACGACATCGAGGTGCCCTTGAGGTACAAACATCTACAAAACAATGGCTACCCAAGGAACTTCCTCCAATAAAAATTGATTTTTGTGTTAATGAGAGGATATATTCATAACACCAATGTCATTATATGGTTTGGGCCTATTTTGCATGGATGACATAAAGGTTTGTTATGACAAAGTTATTGAATTGATGGAGTATGTTGGACCCTGTTACAGTTACAAAGATTGGATGCAACCGGTTCGATATACACAAAGTATGCGTAGGTATGCACTGTCAGCAAATTATATATAGCTAAAAGATAAGGATCAAAATAAAGGAGTGGATATATACATTGAAGAAAGGCCAAAAGAATTAGGGAATATTGTAGGGTTTATAAATAGTACATGACCTGGGTCAACAAATAAGCAACTCAATTGCATATTTGAGGCGCACAAGGGAAACTGTGTATTCGTATGTGCGATAAAAATCAATAACTGCAAGGGAAGAGTTGCTAATCGATTACAATTTGAATTGCTTAGTTACAAACATAGTTTTACTATGGGGTGGTATGTACTATGTACCATTTTACCCAACCTCCAATTAATACTCCAATATACCATTTTATTCTTATGTTTTTTTTTCATAAGTCTATTGGTTTCATTTCGGTAATGTTTTTTTATATTTAATTTTTGTCACAGCGGGACATTGATCATATGGAGAAGGCTCCAGCCCAAAACACAGATCGCAATTTATCTTCAGGCGCTTCTATCCGATAGGTTTACCTCATTGTAATTGTACAAACTAGATATGAGCAAAATGTTTTATTATTATGTTGTTTTGATAAGTTTATTGGGTTAATTTCAATAATGTTTTTAATATTCTTGTTGCAGTCAACTGATCCGCGAAAGGAACCAGCAGTAGATGAGAGCATCCATAGGGAGCTGCAGCCAATATTATGTGATGATGGCATCTCTTATTCAATAAACCCTCTCGATATGATAAGGAAGGCCCAAAAAAATGTAATGAAGAAATCCTTAAGTTGTTATTCATAGTGCCTCAAACAGATGAGATAAGAGAGAGGGTTAAAATATTGACTGAGAAATCAGAAAATTTGCAAGTAAGCTGTCATGAGGTCTTTAATTATAACATAAGTTCATTCATGGTTTTATATTTTGTACTCTTTTATGTCATGAACTAAAATATGTGTTGTTTTTACAAGATTTTTTGCGTCCTCATGATGCTCCTGGCCATGATTAGGGTACTGCAAGTGTTGCCCGGGGAGTAGGGGTTGGCACAAGTGTCCATCTTGATCTTCCTATGCATACATCACATCATCTGACCCCATCATCTGTGCCTATATTATCATCTAAAATGTTGGCAACACATACCATGCAGGCATCCATTAGTGCACCCTCTAGCAGCAAACACATCTCAGAACATGCGTCAGGACATGTACCTAGTATTTCTTAGTAGTATTTCTTGGATCTTCTCGTATTACTAGTACGAGAACATTTTTGGTCACATTTGTGGTGACCGAGGATTTCATTCCCATAAAGATAGAAAAGGTCCCAGGTACTTTAAAATGTTTTAATTATTATTATATATAATCCAATTGAAATTTACTTATTGATCACACTTTTTAGACTATTGATCCCATGATCATTTTGTAGGAAATGATGTTTTTTATAAACATCTAAGTGATATTACATTGGATCTCTTTGGGCCCACCATACGTACACAGTGGAATTCCCAAAATCAATATTTAAAAGATGAGCCGATTAACCATTTAGTTGTGCTCTTCGGTGATAAAACATTCAACCAAACCAAGGTCCTTTCAGAAAATTGGTACCTATCTAAAGTATGTGAGGGACCAATATAGGTCACATTTAGAGAAGAAAAAAAAGTATGAGCATCCCCCCATGATTCCAAAGAGGGAGTGGAAGGACCTAGTGTCGGATGAAGGAGAAGGCTGAAAAGAAAAAAAGGAAAGACACCACTGGGCCAAGGAAGGTATGTGATACTATCAACAATGTAATTATATACTGATTACTCTTTCTTTTTACATAATCTAACGTATTTCAAACTTATCATAGGTTGTCCTACACATCAAGGCAACAAAGGCAAGATTAGAAAAACAGGGCAACACAAACTTGGCTCTGGTGGTTATAAGGAAATTAGCAGAATCTAATTGTAAGTATCAATAAATGAAATATATATCAAAATAATAAATTAAAAAATAATTTTGGTTTTATCACACAAGAAAAAATTCATGATCTGCAAAAATTTATGGCTCTCACTCAACAAAGTTCATGATGGCCTAAAGATTTCCTTCCAAAGAAGGCTATGGAGTCAAGAACACCTAAGAGTCTTGACTGGGCAAACACAATCTTCCATTGCATCCACATTAGGTAAATAAACTCAATAAATTTATTTAAAATTGAATACTTGTGCAATCTATTTAATATTAATTTCCACCATAAAGTAATTACATGCCTATTTGTTTTAAACATTCAAACAATGATAATACTGACATGACATTGGAATGCAGCCTGGTGAGGGTGGAGCACAACCTGCAGATGAAGGTCATGGTGTGCATCTTGGTACTTTTTAGAGCATGTGAGCGTGATCAACATGTTGAGCATGATCAAGCTAGAGAAGACCAGAACATGATGTTTCCCATCAGGTAAAGAGGACCACTCTAAAGTTCTTTTAAACATATTTAATTGCAATTGGTGTATTAATTAATGTAACCTTTCATGTTTCAATTTTAGAGTATGTAGAGTGTGATCAACATGTTGAGCATGATCAGGCTAGAGAAGATCAAAACATGATGTGGCCCCATCAGGTAAAGAGGACCACTCTCATGTTCTCTTAAACATATTTAATTTCAAGGTGTATTAAATTCACAACCTTTTCGTGGTTTCAAGCAGAGTGATTTAGAGGGCGTCAAATGTTGGAGCATGAGTCTATAATTAATGTTCAGGAACATGATGTGGACCCATCAGGTGAGAAATCTGTGTTCTTTTAATTAATGAAATACTTGTAACAATAATAATAAAACATATCAGTTTAACATTTCTTTCTTATTGTAGTAGACCCCCCCTTGCAGCGGTGTCCACATCATGAGTAGACGACTAGGCGTACATTAAGATCACGAGCAAAGGGCATAACAACTAAAGGGGGGATAGATGATTTAGAAAACGATACTCCACTTCAATTTTTTTTAGCTTTTAAAAAAAAAGAAAGAAGTGATTGTAATCATATCATGACAACCATATTTTTGATAATATGTGAAAGAATGAATATTATGTTAATGAATGAATGTGAATATGTTAATTAATTAATGTTATATGCCTCACTGTGGTTTTGGATTTGGTTTCAAACTTTATTGGATAACCTAAAATTTGACCATGTTAGTGGAACCTAATTTAGAGGCTTATTGTAGATGTATTTGGATCTTGTTGTTGATGGGAGGCTTTGACTTAACCATAGTACCATCTGTTGCAAAATTTTCTCTACTTACATTCATTCTTGATCACTTCAAACTTAAGATTATTGTTATCAAAATTTTATTTTGCTATACATTCAAGCATTCTCTTGACCCTTTGCTAAGAATTTGATTTGGGAGGAGTTGATCTAATTTCCATGCTAACCTTAGGGTTTAGAGTTTTATATATGCATGTTAAGGCATCAATAATGATTGTAGTACAAACCTAATTCGGCATTGCCCCCCCTCTAGACAGTATGGTTTCTTGTTCAACACAATACTAAAATCTGTCCTATTGATATGAATTTTAAAGGCAGGTTTGTGGCATGTGTTTTTCTCCTCAAAAGATGGTATATTTTCCTCATAATTTTTCAAGATCTGTAGCAAACCAGTCACCCAACTAAATTGTAGTCAGTTGCAGGTTGTGTCTGTGTTCATGTTGAAGAACTTTAATCCTATAAGTGTACCCAATCTTTCTCAAGTAAAAGTCTTACCTTATTTTATAGTACTTTAAATGGTTAATTGAAGGTGCTTCTTTAGATCTGAGATAGTTGAACCTCCATTGAACACAAATTACAAACATAATTTACTGGACTATGAATAGTGTTATGATTATAATGATTTCTCCTTTACCTACCTCTGCATTAATGAAAAAGATTATTGGAAGTTCATTACATGTCTCATGTATGTGTTAGTATTTTAATTTTGTTTAAGTTGTTCAAGAGTTTGATTAGGTCAAGAATATGCCTCAAGCTCTTTCTCTTGAATGCTTAGCATTTTCCCTACACATTTCTCTCAACCGACATTTCTTAACTCCTTCCCTTGTTAGCCCTTGGCTCTTAGTGTAATGTTTTTCTATGCATCTTGCAGTCTGTATGTATGATCAATCATCTCTTATGAAGCATGGATAACCTTTCATGGAATTGTTGTTGTAATTAGACAATTTCCATTGTGAGAATAATCATTTAATTTGTATGGAAGTAAGTCTTTTTCATATTATTTGACTTGGTATTGTAAACTTGTCTTTGCAGGATTCTTTCGAGGGGAACAACAGAACTGTGATGATAGGTAGAGTTGTACAACACCATAAATCATTTGGAATTATAAATATATTGCTTATAGAATACTCTGTGCAAGTAAAATGGAATGTGCAATGACAATTGGTCTAGAATTCAAATATGAATAAAATTGTACATTATACACAAGAAGATGGTATCTATTCTATGATATAAAGAACCCCAAAATAATAAAATTAATAGGTTCCATTTTTTTACTTGCTCTTAGACACTTGTTTAATTGGTGAGACCCTTAGAATGTTTTGCTAATAACCAGCAGTGTACAAAGCTCCTGAAGAGGTCAGATCCGTGTGACATTGGATCTATCTTGCCGACGAAAGTCATCAGCAAGACATGGACTATTAGAGTGAGTTTTATATCCTGTGCCAATGATTGATCTCTCACTGATGGGTTAGCTTTGGTGGTCATTGCCAAGAGTCTCCACGATGGTACATTTAAACAAATATTTTTTAAAAAAAATTGCATTGTTTTGTTGCAATTTCGATGAACACCACTAACAAATCACCAAAAAGGTCTGACAAAGTTGCTATAGCTGCGAAGAAGGATTCATTGTAACTCCTTGCCCATTTCATCACAATTTTGATGAAGGCCACCGACGAATCATAGAAAAGGTTCGACAAAGTTGCCTAGCTATGGCGAAGGCTTCATCGTAACTCCTTGCCCATTTCGTCGAATTTTTGACGCAGGCCACTAATGAATCACAGAAAAGGTCCGACGAAGTTGCTATGCTACAACGAAGGCTTCATCGTAACTCCTTACCCATTTCATTGCAAGTTCGACACAGGCCACCGATAAATCACAGAAAAGGTCCGGCGAAGTTGCTTAGCTGCGATGAAGGCTTCGTCGTAACTCCTTGCCCATTTCATCAAAATAGCGATGAACTTCTGGTGTTGTTTCGATGATTCAAAAGATCCATTGCAATTGCATTTTGGTTGTAATTTTTCAGTGGATAAACGAAGTTTTCATTGATATTCTGATGAACATTCGAATCATTTTATGTTTCTGAAGACTGATGAATCTACGCTATTATTTCAATGTTTAATTAGTCATCAGAAGTTCGACAAAAAATTAGCGATGAAATTATTTTCATCAATTTGTTGATTTTGTGACAAATATTTGTCAAACGACTGACGAACGTTCGTAGGAAAATGGAGTCAAATTCAGTAGTGATTGGATCTTCTCATGAATGTCATTCCATAATGTATGATCTATTTTATTAATCGATGAGTAGTGGCCTAGGTAGGTGGTTGGGAGGGATCCAACAAAGCATCCCATAATTGAGAATTTTTTTTCTTGTAGATTTTTGTTTTTTTTTTTAAGAATATTTTTATTTTTTCATAGTTAATGTATTGTCTAGACATCAAAGCATGGTAATTTGGAATTTAGTATTCAACACTTGGCCATATCATTTTAGCTACCAAATCAAAAGTTTTCATTCATTTTTTATTCTTGAATCAAATAAATGTCCACTTTTTTTATGCAATTTTTTAAAAGAAGCTTCTTTTCATAATTGTTGATCCCTCCTATCTTCCATGAGAGGATGACAATTTCTTTCTTTTTCTAGAGGTATAAATATCCAGAGTCTTATTTTCCATGAGAAAATTCCTTTTCCATTTCATTTGATCTTTTTTCTTTGATTGTGGGTCTAATTGGCTTCTGATTTGAGCCTACATCATGTGTCTTCCTATGTTCCTTTTTCTTGTGTTTTTTTTTAGGAATGGAGGTGAAAAAAAAAATTGGGTCCACTTGGGGCTAAAGCAAGGGCCAACCTTGACATCCTTATTAACCTCATGGGAGTTTTCAACACTTTCTTCTATTTTGATAATTATTTTTGAAGGTGGATCATCCTTATTTATCACCTTTCCCCTAACTTTTGAGATTTCCAACTATCCTCTATTTTTTCTTGAAATAATTCCTTGTTATCATTCTATACAAAGGAGTCAAAGATTGAATATATTTGGAACTTCTTTCCACCTTTGTAATATTTTTGAGCAAGAATCACCCTTTTCACTAGGGGAAGGTTCTATAGAATTGAAAAGGTTTATGATATCCTTCTTGAAAGGATATTGTTCAATAATTTTTTCTAAGGTGACCTTGATTGTGCCTAACTTCAAAGGGCTTACCTCCTCAAGAACTCTCACAATTGGGGTAGGGCTAGAAAAATCCTTCTCCATGTGTATTTTATTCTTTTACACTTTTGGTCTTGTATTTCTTACTGGCCATTGATTCACCAAATGTCTAAACTACAAAAAAAAAATTGGCAATAAAGCCTTGAGTTTTCATAAATAATCTTTTGGACCATAGCTACAATGAGTGGACCATTCGTAGCCCATACAAATACTCGTTATTCACCTGAATAGATCATATTAGCCAAATTTTACATCATTGTTCAGTACAAGTTACCATGTTTTCCTAACTTATTTATAATCATCTAATAGAAGTTTCAAGTTCAACTTGAATTCTAGTGAAAAGAGAAAATTGAACAAGTTTAGGAACAACCCCAAACCTTGGAGTTTCCCCCCTAAACCCTCCCTTATGGACTTGAGTTCATAGGGACAACTTTCCCCCAAGGAATGCCTACATATCTACTTATAAACAAGATTGAATTCATATGTAGTTCTCCTCACAAGGTCTCTCTCAAGGAACATACACTTGGAATTACTACACAAAAACCCCTTGTCCAATAAATAAATAAGGGTAACAAATTTTTCCACCCAAGGGAGTTAATTAAACCTTAAGAAATTATGTAAAAACCCCATCTCGGGCACAACAATTTTATTTTTTAAACATACAATGCACAACTACCAACCAATCATATTCCATGTAAATCAAAAGTGTTAATTTAAATAGCTCTACATTTTCCAAAGTGGCAACAAAAATCAACACCATTACTTATATGCTTACACTCAAACCTGTGGTAAGGTCCCAAGGATATGGTCTTTCCTAGACCTATAACCTAAGCCTCGAGGGTTCATAGTGACCTTGCCTACGTATCCCCTCATGGGAATCAGAGGCATCGTAGTTCACCCCACAATGATATAGGGAGTCCAATCTCTCCTCTTGTATGAGATCTATTATCTCACATTTAACCCATAACTATTAGTTTAGTACATGTAAGCTATCAACATAGTCAATTATAATGTATTGATAATAACTTGTCATCAAGTGTTGGGTCCATACCAATCATTACCAAACGTTAGTGTACAAATATTCATAATATTCACAAGGTATCATTCATTCCATAATCTCAAAGATTATACACAATTGTTGTCATGAGAATACCCCCATATATACAAGTTGATTAGCTTATACATTGTACAAGTACAACAATGACTAGATCATACACAAATCTCAAGTATTATAGTGACTAGATCATACACGGATTGCAAGTACAACAGTGTCTGGATCACACAAAGATCACAAGTACAATGGTGATTAGTTTATAGGTACATCAAAATTACAACAATGATTGTATCATATGCATTTCACATTTACATTAGTGACAAGTTCCAACATATATCACAAATACATAGGGACAAGCTCTAACTTACATCACTTATACACAATGACAAGCCCCACCATACATCACAAATACATAATAACGAGCTCCAATGTACATCACATATACATAGTGACGAGATCCAACATACATCACATCCACAATGGATAATTACACTAGCTAACACATGTCCATAATTCATCCCAGAGAGAAGAATATCGATGCATTGCACACTACACTATGGGTCATATCCTTTCTTCCAGTATTTTGCACTATTGGAAAAATGGGAAGAAGATTCAGTGCATCCCATACTACATTGTGGGTCCATCCTCAACCCCACAAGGCTAAGTATATAGTATGACAATTGGGAGGAGATTTGGTGCATCTCATACTACATTGCGGGTCTGTCCACCATCCCAAGTGTTTCCCCAAGTATTGAACCTACCAAAACTAGTGGATTCTGACTTCAATCGCCTATAGGCCATCGATGACAATTCTATCCACCTAGGAAGAAGTAGCTCCTGACATATACCACCTTGTGACCTTAGTGGTATTGTCAACTATCTTCTTCACGATCCCGAGTAACACTGGCCTTAGTCACTTTTGTGCCCTCAGTGATAGCTAGTGAACCCCCTCAATATAACAATTAGCCCCAGATTATAGTTACCCAAATGGATGGGTGCCTACTCGTGCAACCATTATTGTATCTTAATCATAACATGGGTAGCCTACTACCTTCACCTCTTTGAACTAGGTGAATGCTAACTAATCTCTAACAATATCCCATACATCGATCATTGGCACAGTATAGTGACCACATATCATTGCTCAAATATCTCGGAGGTTCATACTTGGGTGGGTCATACATAACATGAAACACAATCACAGTCAACATATATACTATACATAGATACCTCTATATATCGAGTTAGTTTTCAAAACACATAAGGTCACATGGAACCAACACATGATGGAATTTGGAAAACCTAAACATATATTCAATTACCAATTATATGTAGTTGAATAACACACTTTATTCATTTACCAATCAAATCACATCATGCATTAAATACAAGTTAGTAGATTCCCTGAACTCATTTCATTACCCATTTGATACCCATTTCAGCCTCAATTTGAAGCTTATGGAGGAGGAAAGGTCCAACCATCTAGGAAAAACCCCAACCCTTGGAGTTAACCCCCCGCTAGACCCTCCCCCCTACAAACTTGAAGTCATAGGGGCATCCTTCACCCAAGAATTTTCTATGTTCCCGCTTCCAAATGTGTCAAATTCACATGCAATTCTCCTTACAAAGCCTCACAAGGATACCTACACACAAGATCCCACAACCCAAGGTTTCACTTCCCCTTAGTATATCAAGGTCTTGGATCAAACTCCACCTAGTTTATTTATAATCTTATTTGAACATCTTGACTCTCTTATATTTTCATCTGATTAACCTCACCTAACTAGG
Source organism: Sequoia sempervirens (assembly GCA_007258455.2). NCBI lineage: Eukaryota > Viridiplantae > Streptophyta > Pinopsida > Cupressales > Cupressaceae > Sequoia > Sequoia sempervirens. Next base: position 78,320 of record VDFB02373473.1, read on the forward strand.
CATACTACTTAATACCAAATTACCTTGGTTCACACAAACCCATAGGAAATAATTTCCATTTGATCTTATATAATAGGTTTAATAATGAGGCTCTTATAATTAAGGGGTCAATAGATATCTTTGAAGGACATGCAATAGAATTTATAAACATGTTTTAAGTTATAATCATTGCCTAACTCCTACTTGATAAAGTTGACAACACTATGTCCATTAGACAATTATAAGAAAACATTATTGCCTTGATAATATTATTAATAATCATTTTTGGTCTTCTAAATTCCTCTTGATCTTCTAAATTCCTTTACCTTAGGGTGCAACCCCATATTCTTATGATAGTCTAGTTAATAGACTAGATGGTTTATTCATACTAGTCATTCATTCTAAACCAGACCTCAATAGTCATTAGTGAGGTATCAAGAAATGCTACATAAGATTTATCACACAACTTGATCACAACCAAATTGTCAAATTAACAATAGATGTCTTTCATGTAAAAATATATTGTGATTCTTTATAGGTATAATTAATAATTTCAATATTAAGGTTCTCATATTAAAGAGAATGATAGACATCATGCAATCATATAAAGTATTTACCATAGTATCAATGGGTTATCAAAAGCATTGAGTAAAGAATGGTTGTAGTGCCACTAAATGAAGTCACCCTTCTTACAATATTATGCAACCAAGTGCCAGGGCTCATATTAATAAAATATGATTTGTGGTACATAATATAAGGTCATCTTGCAACTAAAGATTTGATCGAGGACTCTTTTCCACCTTGGTTCACTTAAAGCCTCAACATAGAGATGTATTGAACTCAATGTCTACTTGAGATTTCAATCACTTGGATATTCAAATATTTTAACCCTTGATTATAATAAATTCTTGATTTATGAACTTTTCATAATCCTAAATTTCCAAGTTCATGGGCACAATTCTAATATTAGTTACCCCTAGATCTTGATTCTCCAGACTTATAAAGAATGCTAATTTCTTTTAAGTTCAATGAAAAAATAATATTAATTTATAATTATCCCACCTTTCACAAATAAGCATAAATCAATTTTATTTAACCATTTTAACTACAATACAAAGGTTAAGTTGATTCCTTTGTAACAAATTCTCTTTTTTTACATTAATCATACTTATCACTAGACCAAGATACTAGGTCATAACAGAAACATAATCATGACTGATAATCTTGAATTAAACCATAGTGTGCTAGATGTATAACACAATATCACTAACCCATGATGATTATGATTTAGCCATCTTGACTAATCTATCCGCATATAGCATATGCCCAATTTCATAGAGTATATATAGATGTCATGAATAATAAGCACGATATTCCCACAATGAAAAATCTAGATAAACATAACTAGGTTGAAATGGGTAGTAAAGTTGATATGATAATTAATTTGGCATCATACAGAGCCTTTCCCATGGAGCTTAACATTATTTTGATATATTTATAGTTTATTATAGCTCACATCATTGCACCACCTAAATACTAGTGAAAACCCTTATCAAATTTACTTAATCACTCTTAAAATAAAAGTTATTTATTGCTTAATTTCTCATTACTTCCTAATCAATAGGAGATAGAGATATTAAGAAAATATGACCGGTGAAGATAGGTGTCGTATGCCATATGATAACGTTGTTGCCAAGTAACTACCTTCCTCGCAATTAAAGCCTCAATTTTCTCCATAATTGAACAATACTCTGGCACGAGCTACAATCCCATCCCAAAAGTATGTTGAAAAGGATCAAAGATTACTCCCATAATTTTTTGTGTGTTTTGAAATTTGAACCCAAGATCAAGTATGCCTCAGCACATCCCCAAATCTATCAGTCTCATAACCCAAAGAATATTCCTAGTCTCCATGAGCGAGAGCACCACCGTATGCATTATATAGGGCTCATAGGTGACTTGGGATCATATATTGTGTGCTTACTATGATACATTGTTGCTTGAGGTCAATAATCAAGGATCTAAATGCCCATTTTATTAGAATGCCAGAAAAAATACAATAAATGGCAGGTCATGCAACAACATTCCGACCATCATTTTTCCAAGAAATCCCCAAGAAGCTTGAGATTTAATGGCACTTAGGCTTTTAGGATTGAAATTTTTATCTAGTATTTTGGGTTTTAGGCATACAGTGCTATGGTTTTCTGAATCGAGGGGGAGCTCAAAGACTAAAAGCAACCAGAATAAAAAATACCAAAGAATGTAAAGACAATGAAAAGTGATCTAAAAAATAGCTTTGCTTCTCACATACTGGAAATACCATTATGATCATGCATGTTTTTCCTCCTATCTACCATACAACTGGTCTCTCCTACATGCTCTCTCTGCTTCCCAACCTAGAATTAAATTTGAAACTAAGTCGGTTATGTGATTTAAAATCTGCTATCCCTTCATTCCATGACCTTCATGCACTAACTCCATTCACATGAAAAATGGATGGAGTATGGGGGTGTTTAAGGGTTCCATGCTCTATTAATTGCATGAACTTATTGGTTTACCCACGCTCACTCCTCATTAATACACCTTGTCTCTTGATTTTCTCTTTTTTTTTAGGCTACAGTGCGCCTGGTAAACTTTTTAATGTGATCGGCGATGCTGGCGTGACACGCCCTCTGGTACCACGGGATGGGGGAGACTAGAACTCGTGACCAGCCTCTTGCAACAGGAAAGACTTAGCCAACCGAACTAGGGCCCCCGCCCTCTCTTTTCTTATTTTAGTTGACACTTAATTTACTTTATTTTTTGTTTCTTCATTGACTACATAGCCCATATTCAAATTGGCCCTTTGGCAAGGATGTGACATCCTTCCCCCCTTAGGATAAGTTGTCTCAGCTTATTATAGGGTTGCATTTTTTTATTTTCTTCAAAATTTAGGTTCTTAGCCAAGTTAATTAGCTTTGAACCCTTTATCCTTGTCTCTTAGGTGGTTCCCATTCTCTAAATTAACCAATTTAGAATGAGTTTTTATAGGATTCAATAGGTTGCATACCAAAACTATACACTTAAGTAAGCATTTTCACTTAATCTAATCCTCCATTTTGAATTTAGAGGCTAATTTTTTCTTAAGAGGGGTTGATGTCTTACCATCATGTACATACATTTATTGGTTAATCCTTGCAAGTATTGAAGTTCCAAGCACGAAAAGCTACTCTTCACCCTCAAGTATTAAGGTAGTCACTACCTACCTGTTCAAACATGCACCCTTGGTTATTTTCATTTTATGTCCTAGCAATTCATGCTCTTACCAAGAGAAATATTCTTAAATATGCAATAATTTTTTTCTCATAACAAGGCGTAAATTCAAATCCAACAAGGGACTTAGGGGGACTAACAATCATCAAATGCTTAACCTTCCACTATGCACTCTGATTTTTATTTACAATACGTATATTAGAAATCCGCTTTGCACCCATCTAGGTTTCATTTGTGGTCAAGATTATCCATCCATTCTTAGGAGCTTAAAAGTCCTTTTAAGATATTCAATAAAATCCATACATATCAATTGACTGACTTAGTCATGGTCTATTGGTAGTGTAAGATAATATACTTAACCCAGAGTCAAGTCAGCTTCATAGGTCCAACATTTGAACCGGGTTGCTCTGATACCAATGTAAAACTCCCATCTCGGGCACAATTTTTTTTTTAAAATATACAATGCACAACTACCAACCAATCATATTCCATGTAAATCAGAAGTGCAATTTCAATAGCTTTGTATTCGCCAAAGTGGCAACAAAAATCAACACCATTACTTATATGCTTACACTCAAACCTATGGTAAGGTCCCAAGGATATGGTCTTTCCTAGACCTATAACCTAAGCCTCGAGGGTTCATAGTGACCCTATAAATGTATCCCCTCATGGGAATTAAAGGCATTGTATTTTGCCCCACAATGATGGAAGGAGTTCAATCTCTCCTCTTGTATGAGATCTATTATCTCATCTTTAACCCATAACTATTAGTTTAGTACATGTAAGCTATCAACAAAGTCAATTATAATGCATTGATAATAAATTTCCATCAAGTTTTGGGCCCATACCAATCATTACCAAATGTTAGTGTATAAATATTCATAATATTCACAAGGTATCATTCATATCATAATCTCAAAGATTATACACAATGGACCTCATGAGCATACCCCCATATACAAAATTTGATTAACTCACACAATGTACAAGTACAACAATGACTGGATCATACACAAATCTCAAGTATAACAGTGACTGGATCATACATAGATCACAAGTACAATAGTTTTTAGATCATACAAAGATCACAAGTACAATGGTGATTAGTTTATAGGTACATCACAAGTACAACAATGATTGTCTCATATGGATTTCACATTTACATTAGTGACAAGTTCCAACATATATCACAAATACAAAGGGACAAGCTCTAACATACATCACTTATGAAAAGTGATGAGCCCTGCCATACATCACAAATACACAATAACGAGCTCCAATGTACATCACATATACATAGTGACGAGATCCAACATACATCACATCCACAATGGTTGATTACAATGAATAACACATGTCCATATTTCATCCTAGATAGAAGAATATCGGTGCATTGTGCACTATACCATGGGTCATATCCTTTCTTCTAGTCTTTTGCACCATTGGACAAATGGGAAGAAGATTCGGTGCATCCCATACTACATTGCGGGTCCTTCCTCAACCCCACAAGGCTAAGTATATAGTCTGATAGATGGGAGGGGATTAAATGCATCCCGTACTACACCGCAAGTTCATCCACCATCCCAAGGGTTTCCCCATGTAGTGAACCTACCAAACCCAATGGATTCTAACTTCAACTGCCTATAGGCAACCGACAACAAGTATGTCCACCTAAGAAGAAGTAGCTCCCAAAATATACCACCTTGTGACCTTAGTGGTATTGTCAGCTATCTTCTTCACAATCCCAGGTAACACTAGCCTCAATAACTTTTGTGTCCTCAGTGACAACCAGTGAATCCCCTCAATACAATGGTTAGCCCCATATTACTGTTACCCACATGGATGGGTCCCTACCCGTGCAACCATTACCATATCTTAATCATAACCAAGGTAGTCTGCTACCTTCACCTCTGTGAACTAGGTGAATGTTAACTAATCCCTAATAGTATCCCGGACGTCAATCATTGGCACAGTCCAATGATTGCCTATTACTAATCAAATATCCCAGAGGTTCACACTTGGGAAAGTAATACATAACATGAAACACAATCACATTCAACATATATACGAGCCTATACATATATACCTCTATGTATGGAGTCATTTTTCACAACACATAAGGTCACATGGAACCAACACGTGATGGACTTTAGAAAAATTAAACATATATTCAATTACCAATTAGAAGTAGTCAAATCACATACTTTATTCATTTACCAATCAAAACATATCATGCATTAAATACAAGTTAGTAGATTCCCTTAACTCATTTCATTATCTATTTGATACCCATTTCAGCCTCAATATGTAGCTTATGGAGGAGGAAAGGTCCAACCATTTAGGAAAAACCCCAATCCTTGGAGTTAAGCCCCCCCTAAACCCTCCCCCTACGAACTTGAAGTCATAGGGGCATCCTTTGCCTAACGACTGCCTACATTCCCGCTTCCAAATGGGTCAAAGTCACATGTAGTTTTCCTTACAAACCCTCTCAAGGATACCTACACACAAGTTCCCACAACCCAAGGTTTCACTTCCCCTTAGTATATCGAGGTCTTGGATCAAACTCCACCCACTTTATTTATAATCTTATTTGAACATCCCGACTCTTATATTTTCATCTGACTGAACTAGCCCGACTAGGAATACTACTTAACAAATTACCTTTGTTCACACAAACCCATAGGAAATAATTTCCAATTGAACTTATATAATAGGTTCAATAATGAGGCTCTTATAATCAAGGGGTCAATACATATCTTTGAAGTACATGCAATAGTATTTATAAACTTGTTTTAAGTTATAATCATTGCCTAACTCCTACTTGATAAATTTGACAACAATATGTCCATTAGACAATTATAAGAAAACATTATTGCCTTGATAATATTATTAATAATCATTCTTGGTCTTCTTAATTCCTCTTGATCTTCTAAATTCCTTTACCTTAGGGTGCAACCCCATATTCTTATGATAGTCTAGTTAATAAACTAGATGGTTTATTCATACTGGTCATTCGGTCTAAACAGGACCTCAATAGTCATTAGCAACGTATCAAGAGATGCTACATAAGATTTATCTCACAACTTGATCACAACCACATTGTCAAATTAATGATAGTTTTCTTTCATATACACTTATATTGTGATTTTTTTAGGTATAATTAATAATTTCAATATTAAGGTTCTCATATTAAAGAGAATGATAGACATCATGCAATCATATAAAGTATTTACCATAGTATCAACAGGTTATCAAAAGCATCGAGTAAAGAATGGTTGTAGTGCCACTAAATGAAGTCACCCTTCTTACAATATTATGCAACCAAGTGCCAGGGCTCATATTAATAAAATATGATTTGTGGTACATACTATAAGGTCATCTTGCAACTAAAGATTTGATCAAGGACTCTTTTCCACCTTGGTTCACTTAAAGCCTCAACATAGAGATGTATTGAACTCAATGTCTACTTGAGATTTCAATCACTTGGATATTCAAATATTCTAACCCTTGATTATAATAAATTCTTGATTTATGAACTTCTCATAATCCTAACTTTTCAAGTTCGTGAGCACAATTCTAATATTAGTTACCCCTTGATTTTGATTCTCCATACTTATAAAGAATGCTAATTTCTTCTAAGTTCAATGAAAAATTAATATTAATTTATAATTATCCCACCTTTCACAAATAAGCATAAATCACTTTTATTTATTCATTTTAACTGCAATACAAAAGTTAAGTTGATTACTTTGTAAAAAATTCTCTTTTTTTACATAAATCGTACTTGTCACTAGACCAAGATACTAGGTCATAACAGAAACATAAACATGACTGATAATCTTGAATTACACCATAGTGTGCTAGATGTATAACACAATATCACTAACTGATGATGATCATGACTTAGCCATCTTGAATAATCTCTCCTCAGATAACATATGCCCAATTTCATATAGAGTTTATATAGATGTCATGAATACTAAGCATGATATTCCCACAATAAAAAATTTAGATAAACATAACTAGGTTGAAATGGGTAGTAAAGTTGATATGATAATTAATTTGGCATCATACATAGCCCTTCCCACTGAGCTTAAAATTATTTCAATATATTTATAGCTTATTATAGCACATCATTGCACCACCTAAATACTAGTGAAAAACCTTATCAAATTTACTTAATCAAGTTCTTAAAATAAAAAGCTATTTATTGCTTAATTTCTCATTACTTCCTAATCAATAGGAGAGTAGAGATATTAAGAAAATCTGACTGGTGAAGTTAGGTGTCGTTTGTCATATGATAATGTTGTTGCCAGGTAACTATCTTGCTCGCAATTAAAGCCTCAATTTTCTCCATAATCGAACAATAATTTGGCACGAGCTACAATCCAATCCCAAAAGTATGTTGAAAAGGCTCAAAGAGTACTCCCATAAGTTGTTGGGTGTTTTAATATTCATGTCTTTAAGTAACGAATTTGCACTCAGGCAAAGAATTCAAGCACATGAAAAGGATCAGCTGATTTGCAGTTGCATTGCATAGGTTAGTTAACTTCTTAAAATTTCCTTTAATAAAACTTAAATAATTACCTGATGCTATGAAGTTTTATAATTGTCCATTTATGTCAAAATGTTTTATGGATAGGGAAGATCCAATACTGGGACATGCGTTAACTTCTTCTAAGCATCACCATACTATTATTTCTTGTCTTTGTATCCAATCGGACGTTTTTAACTTCAACAGTTTTTCCGATTTATAACGATCCATCTTAGAGAGTTCTAAAAACGCAATGACCTTGATTGGAACAATCTTGAATACATGATTACTGGGTTTAGTTGTAGCTTTTAAAATTGAATTATTCAATCCAAAATTTTGACTCAGAATGTTTGAACGTTTAGTTACTCTATTTTCTTTACACATTGCATTTGCAAAGAGTTACAAATGAGCTGTCAAAGTAGCATTAATTCATGCACGAACAGTGACATACAAAACCTTGTGTATAAAATATGGCATCACCGTTATCAATTACAATAGGAACAAAAACTTGTCATAATGAAGTTGTTATTAATGTGCATTAAAGGTAGGAAGTGTCCTTATAGTATGAGTAGTTATTAAGCAATAAATGGAGGCATGTTGAATCATGTCAATCAACAACACAAATGGATATTTGATACATGGCAACCATAGAGTAGGTCATGTGGTTTAAAATTTGCTATCACTTCCTTCCGTAGCCTTCGTGCACTTACTCAATTCATGTGAAAAAATGGATGGAGTATGGGGGTGTTAAGGGGTTCCATGCTTTATTAATTGCATGAACTTATTGGTTTACCCATGCCCACTCCTAATTAATGCACCTTGTCTCTTGCTTTTCTCTTTTCTTATTTTAGCCGCCACTCAATTTACTTTATTTTTTGTTTCTTCATTGACTGCATAGTCCATATTCAAATTGGCCCTTTGACAGGGATGTGACAAATTAATATTAATTTCCATAGAAATTGATGAAGGAGACTCCCCTTACAAATCTGAAATCAAACACACACAAAGAGACTTGCAAGATGGCTGCAATATGCCATTAAATTTCAGACTTAAAGAAAGAAAATCAGCAACATTCTTATTTTCTTAAATCACAAAATGATTACATTAAGCCGAAGGTCATGGGCTTCCTTTCAATATGGGCTTAAAACATACAAAAATCTGCAACATAATGACTTCAACATTTTGGCATTATTTTGACAACATCTGGGTATGCAACCACAACTTCTCCAAAAGCCCCCCCTTCTCCAAACGAGCAAACATCATTATATAGAAATTTGTGAAGACAAACCACCAGTGGTTTCCTAAAACAACCTCCAAAAACCATCAAGAAATCCCACGCCCAATTTGAGGAGAGATAAGAAAATAAAATATAAAATAATTCATTTTCTTCACCACCTTCACATGGGCGCCTAACTTTTGGCCAATCATCTTGGTCAATCAAGACACCTTCTTTGACTCTCAATGGCCCCAACGGCTCCAAATATTGTCATGCAACAACATTCAAAGATTGTGGCACAAACATGCAATCATATGCAAGGCATGCAATTGAACATGTAAGAACACACACCCCAAATGGTCCCCATCAAGAATTTGGATGCCCAAGAGGGGTATTTTCCCAATTTTTCCTTAGAAAATATTCATAAATGCATAATTCCCACCAAAATTACAATTACAATTTCATCCCAAGGGAAACTACAAAGTTGAAAAGCAAAATATTTATTCACCTAGCCTCTAAGCCCTTACTGAAAATAAACCTATTAAAATAGCAATATTTTTGGTGATGCAAGATTGCTAGTACCCCTAGATGCTCTTGCATCAGAAATGTGTGTACCCATATTCATGATAGGATAACAAATATTATATATAATAACACCTTGATGTTCGGTGTAACTTGTACCATGAAGATTCAACTTAAAATTCACTCAAATATACTTAAGTAGTTCAATGATATCAACTTTGAATGCATATAACAAGGGAATTAACTTCAAAATATTTACTCATGAATACCCCACTTGTTAAATTAGTTAATTCACTTCCACCTTGTAAGGTATAAATTATCTAGTCTCAACCTACAACATGTAATAATATGTTTCTTGCACATTTATCTTATATGTAAAAACTGCCCCTTAGCTTTTAATTTTTTTGATTAAAACAACCAATAAGCATCTTCCATATAGCTTAGAAGTTCCAACCTCATAACTTCTCCAAATCATGGTAGTGAAAACCCTACTACATGACTCAAGATTACACTCAAAGGTGGTAAGCTCCCAAGGTTAGGATAATCCCTTGATCCATACCTAAACATCAATGTTCATTCATGATCACCCTACCTATGTATCCTAGTTGAGAAATCAAAGACTTTGTAGTTCATACACCAATGACAAGGAGAGTTCATCCTCCTCTCTTATATGAGATCTTTGATCTCTTTTTAAATCATGACTATTAACTAAGCTTATGTTTTCAAATTAGTCTGGGTATACTAGAATGCTAACAACTCATTCTAATCAATTGTTGGTTACATACCACTAATTAGTGTACAAACACACACAAAAACCATATAGGGTCAATATAATTCTAGAATCTTAAGATCACACATAGTGATTGTTTCAAGCATACATCACATATACATAAGGTGAATAGCTCATACATATCACAAGTGCAACAGTGACCAGCTCATATACACATCATAGGTACAATAATGACTACACATCACAAGTACATAAGTGACTAGCTCATACACATATCACAAGTACATACATGACTAGCTTAAGCATACATCACATATATTAAGTGTGAATGATCCACATAGTACATCACATGTTCATATAAAGAATAGTTGGAACCATGAAAGTGGATGCAACCTACTCTATGAATTATCCCACTATATAGTTTACTAACACAAGCCTGCAATCATATCTCATCCAGAAAATGAATATCAGTCTATCTCATACTACACTATGGGTCTCACACTAAGTTCACAATTTAGAAATTCCTACTATAATACTTCCCTTTAATGATATTGAAGTCTTGAATCAAACTCTACCCATTATCATTCATAAACCGACTTGAACATCCCAAGGTTCATCTTATCAACATAGGGGCCAAGCTTATTACTCAACATGAAATAATCTTGGATCACACAAACCCATTGGGTTAAATGAAGAGTTAGAGTAGTTTTTAACAACCCCAATCATATTTCCCAAGAGTATAGCCAAAATCAATTCAATTGTTTCCCATAACACATTGTTTCTTTGTTATAATTGAATGTTCAATTACTAGAATGTATTCAAATGTGATAGCCAAGAGTAGATACTTGAATAACATGAAAGTTCAAATGTTGCAAAGTACATAACTGAAAAAACAAGACTGAATTGCATGTGATATGAAAACCATATAAACCACAACACCATAACACAATGATTTATGAGTGGAAAACCCTCACAGGAATAAAAAACCACTCGATAAAATTGCTTTGAAGATTGTAACTAGACTAATTTGAAAACATAACACAATGATTTATGAGTGGAAAACCCTCATAGTAATTTGTACTTGAAAAGAGTAGAAAGCCACTGCCTCTCTCTTAAATTCAACAAGTACTATTATCATAAAGCAAGCATTGTGTTTCAAGAGTTACACAATAATTTACGAGGCTATCATTAACCAAAACAACTTCCACTGTCAGCAAGATCAAGGATCATAAGTACATTGTCCAAGAAACTAACATCAAGCAATAGCAACTACTGCCACTATTCAAACACACCATTGTTCAACAAAAGCATTGAGTTGATACTACATCAAAGTGAAATGTCACTAATCACGTTAGGGTCACTTGTCAATCATTTGACACTATTATTATGTCTTCACAAAGATTGCAACAATATTATGTCTAAAAACAAGGAGTTCAACAAGATCCACCATCAAGAACCACCACTAAGCCGTTATTGAGGAGCATCACTATTATTAAAGAACTCATTGAACTCTGAACCTAATACATGAAGATATGGATCAATATCTATGGGATCATAAAGCTTTTGTGACTCTTCAGCTGGAATATGAGGAAAATTGCATATGCCACAAGCATAATACAATCTCAAAAGGGCTGATTCAGATAGTCCAAAATGTAATTCTATGTTTGTAAAGTGTAGCACAGCTGAGAAAAGTAGGCCCATAACTACCATCAATAGTAACCTTGAGTTGACAACAACAACAACCTTGTTAAACCTTTTCTCTTTCTTATGATGAACAATACCACCCATGAGGAAGGCACATCCAAGCACAAGCAACTTGTTTGACAAGATAGAGCCAAGTAATGATTGTTGCATTACATGAATCATTCCATTTTGAAAAGCATGAATTGAAATGATCATCTCTATGGCATTTCCAAATGTAGCATTTAGGAGACCTCCAACTTCAACTGCTCACCAACTACAACCATACATTTTCAATGTCCATGTATGTCTCAAAAATTACTCATAAATGAAGCTTTCAAATCAAACACAAATTCAGTTGTGAACCCAATTTTGTCTATGAGGTAGAATGTCATATCGTATGCCTAAAGCAAGGCTTTCTCAAACCACGCATCTATGGAATAGCATTGTGTTTACATATATATAGAAGCACATTGTATTTACACATGAAAATGATAACTCATTGTCTTTTGTGTGACTGAGAAAGTACTGTGTAAGCATCACAAGATCACTTTGACAGAAAGCAACCACCAGACTTTATCATCTGCAAATTGTTATATCATATATATGCCTTTTCTCGGACAAAGAGGAACTATCATGAATACAATGACATGTATAGCACTGCCATAGCAAGATGATAGGAATACCTTATCTAGATCACCGAGAAATGTTCATAGCACTATTGACAAATTCCAAAATAGTGGCACTAGACTGTCATTGTGTAATGCCACAAAATTTGTTATTCCATGCAAAACATAGTGTATGCACTAGACATTAAATCATGCCATTTTTTGTACCATTTTGTAATTAAACAACCATCACCATCAAAATGGAATTGTGATCTAAAAAATTCTCTGTCATGTTCATTGTCAAGATGGCACTATATACTTGTAACAAGACTCTTTCAAGGCAACCTATCATTGTGCAACATTCAACACTACACAAGAAAAAAATGTATGCTATCTCACAATTCACTGAAGCAATGTTGTCTCACTATTCATTGAAAAAATGGTGTACGAAAAAGGATAAAGCCTTCGCTAAAGAAAATGGTGTATGTAAAAAGATAAAGCCAAATGTGCACTTCACAAGACAAGCCAAAGCAAAGTGGTGCAGGAGCACCCTAGCAAGCACATGCCTCCATGAGGCAATTTTAGGTTTTTGATTTAATTTTGATGATATCATGTTGTAATAAGGTCTAAATGGCCACATTAAGCTAGGAATAGGTCCTAGAAGGTTGTTAAGAGTTCAATTTTAAGATATTGCAAAAATTGTAAAAATTGTCAAATGATGTAATTGCAAAAATGCAAAAAAGATGCTAAAGTAGAAGGACAAGAGTCTTGGGTAGTTTGAATTAGTTTCTTTCGGTTGGGGAAGTTGAAAATCCTTTATAAAGGCATTTTACATCATTTGTAAAGCAAGAGTGTGGGTTAGAAGAAGAATTGAATAAGAAATAGGACTATTTTCTATAAATTTTGCAACATTCTCTTTGATTTCAAGCTATTGTACGGCCATATATTGTGCATAAACCCACTTCTCCTCCTTTATAGTTAAAATCCATGTGAATCTACTTTGATATGGAGTTTGTTTCATGAAAATAACTTTAGTTTTGTGTGAGATATCGACAAATTTCTTTAGACGGGCAAAACCTTGATTTAGGGTAAACAGTGGGAAAAAAATTGTATCTTCCATTCTAACTACTGGAAAATGCTATTTTTTGGTGGAAAGGCTTCATAAAGAATATACTTTCATATTTATAAGTTACATGTCCAAAGATGAAGATTAGGGTATAGAGGAGTGATGCCCTAGGTCTGTAAATTTTGTGTGCAGACTGGTAAAACAGGGGACAATGAAGTTTTTAAGTGTTTTTTTTGTGAATTTGGTATTCTTCTTTGGTAATGGAGTTTGAAAAGGATGTTAAGGTTGATTGTAATCCCTTTCTAGATAGGTTTTGGTAAACTTAAAGGTTTTATGTCCATTTGATTACTGACTAGTGTATGGCATACTTGTAATGGTCATATTTTGGAGTCCAAAGTGAAGGTTTAGGATAGGTGTTTGGTAAAATGACATGAAAAAGGTATGGGGGATGGTTTAATTGGTTTGTGCAGGTTTATTTGAACATTTTTGTGTCATCCACAAAGGAAAATGGGCTTGGGGTTTGGATTTGTTTGTGTATGTGGCCTAAATGGACCTAGTTGCTAATAGGACAATCTACTCTGAAAGTTCTCATGTTTGAATTGTTTAAGTTGGGAATTGGGTTTGAGACAGCCATTTTATGTTGTTTAAAGTGTTTTGAGGAATCAAAAAGATGATTATTTCCTTGATCTCAATTTGGGTGTTTTGAAACAAGAGTTTTGTGAAGGAAAGACGAGTCCTAGTTGTAAGAGCAAGCAAGAATTGGTTGAGTTTTGTCAAGTTGAGATTGTGTGAGAGTTTTGGGACCCCTGCATTGCATCAGCTGGTATTAGAGCTAGAAGGCTCTGGGAAAAAAGAGTTAGGTGTTTATGTTTGTGTGTTTATGCAGGTTGAGGAAGGAACCTAATGACCAAGAGACTAGGTAGAGGAGAAGAGAAGAGACCTAGGTGAGGCAAAGAAGACAAGTTGGAAGCAAGGTTAAAGGGACTTGCTAGAAGAGATGTATTTGTTGAGAAGGCACTTGCAAGCAGTGGAGTTACAAAAGAAAGTAGAAAAAGAGAAGAAGAGGAAAGAGGAAAAGATGAGACAATAAGAGATTGAGAAAGAGATAAGAGAGATAAGGCAAGCTATGGAATAGATGATCAGAAGATATGAAGAAGAGATGGAGTAGTTACTCAAAAGAGCATTCATTTGGCATTTGACAATGAAGAAGAAAGTTGCATGGCCCATTAAGAAGATAGTCAAAAGGAGAAGACAAGTGAAGAAAATAGAGGAAGAAGAAGAATTTGAAGATGCAGAAGAAGAATTCATGGAGGTAGAAGAAGAGCACTTAAGGATTGCAGCCATATCAAAGTCTGAAGGCATGAAGACAACAAAGGTGAAGGATGAATTGATTTTGGAGGGAAATGATGAATCCCTCTTGAAGACACAAAATGAGTTGAAGATACATGTTGTAGAGACACTATACCACTTCTTTGTTGTGATAATAATTTTGAGGAACAAACTAATGGACAAGATGCAATAGATGGAAGAAGAAGGACAAAGATTTGGGATAGAGATTATGACATATCAGGGCATGAAGGAGTAGATTCACAGAGAAAAGACAAAGTGGAAACAAGTTGGCATAGACCAACTAAAGCTAAAGGTGAAGATGAAGATGTTTCAAGAAGAAAGGCATAAAGGACTACAAGGAGGATAATTTAATGATGAAGGCCTATTACTACATTCAATCCAAGAGGACTTGGAGTTTTCATTTGGCCAGGAGTATGGTGCAGGAGCACCCTAGCAAGCACATGCCTCCATGAGGAAATTTTAGGTTTTTGATTTAATGTTGATGATATCATGCTTTAATAAGGTATAAATGGCTACATTAATCTAGGAATAGGTCCTAGACGGTTGTTAGGAGTTCAATTTTAAGATATTGCAAAAATTGTAAAAAATGTCAAATGATGTAATTACAAAAATGCAAAAAAGATGCAAAAGTGGAAGGCCAAGGGTCTTGGGTAGTTTGAATCAGTTTCTTTCAGTTGGGGAAGTTGAAAATCCTTTATAAAGGAATTTTACATCATTTGTAAAGGAGTGTGGGTTAGAAGAAGAATTGAATAAGAAATAGGATTGTTTTCTATAAATTTGTAGCATTATCTTTGATTTCAGGCCATTGTACAACCATATATTGTGCATAAACCCACTTCTCCTCCTTTATAGTTAAAAGAATTATGAATATACTTTGATATGGAGTTGGTTTCATGAAAATCCCTTTAGTTTTGTGTGAGATATTGACAAATTTCTTCATACAAGTAAAACCCTGATTTAGGGTAAACAGTGAGAAATAAAATTTTGTATCTTCCATTCTAACTAGTGGAAAATGATAATTTTTGGTGGCAAGGTTTCATAAAGAATATTCTTTCATATTCCTAAGTTATAGTCAAAATATGAGATTAGGGTATAGAGGAGTGATGCCCTAGGTCAGTAAATTCTATGTGCAGACTAGTAAAACAGGGGACGATGAAGTTTTTAAGCGGTTTTTTTGTGAATTTGGTATTCTTCTTTGGTAATGGAGTTTGAAAAGGTTGTTAAGGTGAATTTTAAGCCCTTTATAGATAGGGTTTGGTAAACTTAAAGGTTTTATGTCCATTTGATTACTGACTAGTGTATGGTAGACTTGTAACAGTCATATTTTGGAGTCCAAAGTGAAGGTTTAGGATAGGTGTTTGGTAAAATGACACGAACAAGGTATGGAGGATGGTTTAATTGGTTTGTACAAGTGTATTTGAACATGTTTGTTACATCCACAAAGGAAAATGGGCTTGGGGTTTGGAGTTATTTTTGAATGTGGCCTAAATAAACCTAGTTGCTATTAGGATAGTCTACTCTGAAATTTCTCATGTTTGAATTGTTTAAGTCTGGAATTGGGTTTGAGACAGTCATTTGATGTTGTTTAAAGTGTTTTGAGGAATCAACAATAGGATTATTTCCTTGATCTCAGTTTGGGTGATTTGAAACAAGAGTTTTGTGAAGGAAGGATGAGTGGTAGTTGTAAGAGAAAGCAAGAATTGGTTGAGTTTTGTCAAGTTGAGATTGTGAGAGTGTTTTGGGACCCCTGCATTGCATCAGAAAGTATTGTTTTCAGTGAAATTGTAGCAAATAAAATTAACAAGCACTCAATCACTAGAAAGAAAAACATGAGTTATAGAACACGAAGAAGCACATTGCATTGTCCATAAAGCCACTATCTTGCACCAAGGATGTCCACATTAGACTCACTTTTGGGTGTAACATTATAGAGTCAAAAGAGAAGAGATGAAAGAACTATCACAAAAAACTTGATCAATCAAGATTTTGTTGTTCTGCATCATGCATTAGCCAAACACTAACAAAAGTAAATTGACCACACTAACACATGTTGGTCAACAAACTCAAATTTTTAGATGATTTCCAATTATCATTGAACACTATGCAACTTGAGAGAGGCATGAAACAAATTGAAGCAAATATGAAAGCATACTATCACTGTCAAACAAAAACACTATCATAGAAGCATGACAGTCCACTGACAAAAGAGTTATATCCACTAACATAAGGTTACACTTTTCATTAAGAGATATAAGTAGATTTCACAATCATTATCATATACAACCATTGCATTCATGTCCACCAAAGTACAATGTTTCTTTACAAACCACTGACATAAGAAACTATCCATTTTATATTGTGAGAAATATACCACAGTCAAAACATAGTATCCACTTATCATACCAAGATTCACCACAATCCACATATCACTATCATAGATGAATAGGTAGCTGTACCTCTGGCATCATGTTTATAACTATACTATCACTGATTGGTTAATTCACGAGCATCATCCTTTGGACTATCTTGAGAAATTCATCGTTTGTTTTACTATGCTATGATAGTCATCTTCTTATCAACACTTGACTCTTGTATATCAAGTATATGACTGTTAGACCACTACCCTCAAACAAGATCATTGTTTAGATAAACAACATTGTCCAATCATGTTTGTTTAATATAATTAACCCTTCAAACAAAAATGATCAAATAACTTTTAAGTTTCAACATCACGATAATATTGTAATTTGACAAGTCTGCACCTCTGTCACACAGTCAGTAAGGTGTCATTAAGCAACTTGTTACACAAAATTAGGAATCATGAACATTATTGTCACCCCTGTGTATGAAGCAAGAGTACTATCACTAAACGAAAAGTTGCTAAAATTTTTCATACCATCTTGTATTATGCTTATTTTCTTACAAACTTAACAACAAGTGTGCCCACTCATTATCACAACCTTTGTAAAATGTTAATATCAAACAAACCAAAATAATCATGCAAGAACATCAAGATATGTAATACAAGCTCAAGCACTGCAAAAAGAAGAGATCTACAAAGTATTTTCCAACATTATAACCATCATAATTTTGCAGCAAAATTTATCTCAAGCCAAAATAATATTGCATTGAGAAACTCAAGAAAAACAATGTCTTCTTCAAAACCTTGTATGTTGTATACCTCTGTTCACACTATCAAAGAGATGGCTTCACTATCAAGAACTTTTTTTTAATTTCTTCTTGTCATGTAGGATAGTTTGAACAAGCATAACTTCAACATTTTTGTTAGTCACCATTGCTTTCCAAACTAGTTTTGTCCTTTCAGTATTAATATGTGTTACCTTGGAATGAATTCTCATCTTCTTTTTTTGCATTTCCAAGTTAGATCCACAAGACTTAGCTATATGTCTAGATTTACCACAACTAAAGCATCTCAACTTATCAAAGTTTTTTCTACTCACTAAGTGTAATGTCCTTCTAGAAGAAATTTTACATTCACTAACTTCACGCCCATATTGATTACAATAAAAACAATAACCATTGAAGAATAGATCATACCTGAATGGAATTTTCATTTTTGCACTTGATGGTCTCATGATCCTTTTTCTTCCATTAGTATTAGCATGCTAGATCAGATCTATTTTTGAACCATATTTTGATGACATTATTTTCTTCCTTTCATCCTTTTTCACTTGAAAGCCATTTGAAAATGAACATTGTCCTACAAATCCTAGACCTGTTTTGTCCTTATGATGTTTCTACTTACTTAACATCTCATTCAACTTGTTGGTGCTCTCATCAAATTTATGATTCTTTTATAACTGCTTCCTAACATTCTCAAGATATTTCCTTAGAGAGACTATTTATCCTTCAAGCTTTTGGAATTCAATTGTTTTGAATTCCAAATCAGACCTTGTCACATCAGCTATCTTTTTGCTTTCTTCAATCTCTAATTTCAAATTGACAATTTCACATCATCATTTACAGTGTGTTCTCTTAACAAATAATTTTCCTCTACACTCCTTTTCAATGAGGAAATTTCACTCTCTAGATTTTTACACATCTCTTCCTTATCTTTAAATTTGTTTTCTATTTTTTTTAGCCCTTTTTTTTTCCACAACTTGAACTTTAAGAAATTCAAAATTCTTTTTAGATTCATTATGATTTTGTACTAAAACTTTTTTAACCTTAATAATTTCTTTAAGTCTTATGTGGAGTTTTTGATTCTCTTCTTTAAGGTTTTTAACTTCAACTAGGGTAGCAACAAGTTCTCCTTCAAAATCAACAACTCCTTTTTCATCAGTTTCTTAATCATTTTGGTATTCATTTGCAATCTCTATGAACTGAGATTGATCATTTATTCCTTCTTGACATTCTTTAGAGCCAAGAAGATTAGAAACATCATCAACCTTTGTAATAGACTCATCTTTCTTTTGATGCAGATCTTTCTCCTCTTTAGAAACTTTATTTCTATACCTCTTGCCCATTGTACTCTGCTACCAGGAACCCTTAAGTTGGTTAAAATTTTGCAACATTCTATCTCTGATATCACGAAAACACTGGGATGGGGGGTGAATCAGTGTTTTAATAGCCAAAATCAATTTAATTGTCTCCCATAAGACATTGTTTCTTTGTTATAATTGAATGTCCAATTACTAGAATGTATTCAAATGTGATAGCCAAGAGTAGATACTTGAATAACATGAAATTTCAAATGTTGCAAAGTACATAACTAAAAAAGGATGACTGAACTGCATGTGGCATGAAAACCATATGAACCACAACACCATAACACAATGATTTATGAGTGGAAAACCATCATAGGGATAAAAACCACTCAAGAAATTTCCTCATTGGCTTAATAAAATCCCATTGATTATAGAGCCTCACTGGCTACTTTTTGTGCCTCACTGGCAAAGGAACCTCACTAGTTACAAGTATGCCTCACTAGAAAATACAACTACCTCATTGGATTTTCAAGTAAACAACTGTCTCACTGTAAAAAATTCCATGGTCTTAATTATTAGTCTCCAATGAAAAAGAAACACTATTTTAGGGGGTTACCCTATTGCAATATGCACCAACAAAATACACCTTAAAAACCCTCTCACAGAGCACACACTTTGACAATATTCAAAGATCATGTGCAGATTATTCTTCCTTTTGTTCACAAAGATATCATCTTCAACATTATAACAAAGACTTGCGATAGGTATGTAGATCATGTCCACTCATTTTTCAATGCATAAAATGCATCATGAACAAAGACACATTGCTTCTATCTGCACTATCTTGAAAAAGACATATTTTTTCTATCCTCTAGAATACTCAACACCATTCAACACTGTTCCTTAATTCATTATAATGTGTAGATAGTTAGAACACACTTCATAACTAAAACCCTCACTAAAATAAATTATACTACTACCTTGTTTCTTCAATTTAGGTTTGGTTCCAGTCTCCTAATGATCTTCCGATCATAATGGTGTCTCCCATTTGGTTTCTATCACACCTAATTCCAAGCTAGGTGCTACACTTTTACTATGCAATTTTTTTTTTCCTCTCAATCCACCTATGTAACAAAAAAATAGTTACCAAACTGTTAGTTAAAACTGCTTAAAAGATCATAATACATATGAAAGTACCTATCAAAAATGTACATTTGAGAAGAACTCATTCACCTTCTTTGAAAATAGACACGTTGTCTTCTAAACCTACAACCTCATCAACATTGAACTTCTTTTGGTTGATATAATATAAGTCTTTATATGACTACACAACATTCTTCCTTTGGGTGAGATGAAATGAGTATTTATAAGACATAAACCCTAGATCAATACCCTTAAAGTATAACATAGTCTTTTGCGAGTTGAAATGCTTAGAAACTTAGGTTATGAAATATAGTGATCATTAATAGTCAAAAAACCTAAGATGGGATTACCACCATCCTCAAACTTTGCACATAACTCTATCCAAAACAATCATGTATTTGTACAAAAAAACTCTGCCACTGAAAACCTGATTTATGAAAAATAAGACCTTGTAATATTTGTGAACGATTCTTGAGGAAAGAAGACTCCATGAATCAATTCATCAATGTTTGTATGAATACCATTAACAAGAAAAATTGGAAATCTCCTTTGCATCAACCTTTTTACCAACCTATCCTTTGCAAGCATTATCAAAAAGAGATGGCATCAACAACATTAAACTATTGCGTCAATGAATGAACTACCATAAACACCATCAATGGGTGACATCAACAACATGAAACTTTTGCATCATCAATTAGTGGCATCAATGATTGAACACCATGAGACCATGAGAACTACCACGAACTTTGAAATCAGTGACAAACATCATGCCAACAAAGACTTGGTATATCATACTGAAATTCAATGCTCTCTACCAAGCATGTAGGTACCAAATGTTATTACTTATCCCTTCATAGTGATAATCTATCTATCAATATGTAGTGAGAAATGAGAGCATACAATATCATATAACGAGTTTAACCGATAATTAACAAATGAAATCTATGAAATAGAACATCCCACATCTTGAGCATAGACCACATAAAAGGTTTTGTTGTCAAATGCCTCTACCAATATGATGGGCCTCTATCTATAAGGAAACATTATTACAAAATAGGTGTATGAAAGCTGTGATATAGCCTATAATACTTGTTTAATAACATATATAATATTCAAATACAAGCTTTAGCTAAACTCAAACAACACCACATACATTGTTTCCTTTAATATATTATATGATACCCAATCCATAATGAAATGGTTGAAATAATGCAACTTAACTAGCACCTTCTAATTATTAAAGACTTGCACAATAATAACAACTATCATTGTGCTCTTTTCACTTTTCAACATTTGACCATCAAATGTTTAGGAGGGTTAAATATTTACACAAAAGTGGCTAAAAATATTAGTTTTAGTAGAAATTAACTTGTAGACCAACATGGAATAAACACAATATTTAGGCACTCAATGAATTCCTATATCCTCTAAAATAGATCTCAAGTAGAAATAGTTGCATTAGTTGTTTAATTGACACATTATGAATTAATACAATTTATGATATTCATACTATTTTTCAATAAAGTTAATGTGATATCAACCCCAATGAAAGGAAGAATTTCTGCACAATTTTTTTTTGTTATCATTATAAGAGGGAATACATAGAATTGAACTAACAATTAAACAAAAGCAATAGAAATTGGAATTACTTCTTAATCCCAACCACAGTGGATTGAAACCCTATCCACTCCTCCAAGAGGATTATGTGGCCCGTTTTGAGAGATGTTTTCCATTCAAACCCATAAGTAGTGTATAGAATATCTCCCTAGTGACCAAATCTCAAGGTGTACCTACTAGTGGTAGACTTAAGATACCATTTCCCAATAGTTATAAGGTTATGAGGTGATTTAAATTTTACCTACTTGAGCTTGTTAGGAACTTTCTTCCCTGTAGTCGATCAAACGACTAAGCAATCAAGGTTATCCATCACTGGCATAGAATGCTCCTTGACTACTATCCATCTCGAGAAAGTACAATCCCTAGACACCGGTCAATCTCAAGTATTAAGGTAATTCTCCTTGACTATGGTCCATCTTGATCATAGTAATACCCCTAGAAACATGTCAATCTTGGGCTTAAAAGTTTTGCTCGTTGACTTTTCTCCATCTCAAACAAGTACTACCCCTAGACAACTATCAATATTGAGCACAAAAGAATTGCTCCTTGACTTTTGTCCATCTTGAGCATAAAAGTATTGCTCCTTGACTTTTTTCCATCTCAAACAAGTACTGCCCCTAGACACCTATCAATCTCAAGCTTAAAAGTACTACTCTTTGACTTCTCTTAGCAATATGATTGGAAGATAGGTCCCTAATGTGATTAAGTAGGTTTCCAACTTAGTTGCAGCCATGAATGGAAATAATAAATATTTCATATAGAAGCATTACATGCTAATAGACTCATCTCGATTGGAGGTAAGGTAGCTCTTCGCCCTATGATAGTTTTTGTTTGATACCCTACTTATATTTAAACACTTAGAAAATTTTCCAAACATGGACTCGTAATGGGATTGTTTTCTTATTACATAATAGAGAATGCCTAATGTTGACATATGATTGTCCTAGAAGCCAACTAAACATAACATAAATTAGCCTTAAGATTAAGCCTAGTTGTCCTTACAACCCATAATAATTCATAGTATTAATGTGCAGATTTAGATTTCTTTAAGTGCATGAGTGGTAGTAATATAGGTATGTAATTCCCAATTCATTGAGCTGCAACATAACCTCACAATCTACCTGCCCTTTAATCTTCTTAGGTAAGAAATTATAGAAAAACGATAGATTAAAGGTGGAATTGATTTGTAGTTGTGGTGATATGGTGAGCAGCACCTACATCACTCCTTTCCTGACTTCAGTTAATGGTTCATAGTTCCTACATTAAATATTTCTGTTATATTTTTTCTCCCTTCTAATTCTAATAAATGTATGAAAGTTTTTGGCAGCAACCAATGAACCCTTTTATTTTATATGAATTTATTGATTACAATTATGATAGTTGTTATGGTTAATTAAATAAAGCAATAAATGTTTTAGTGAGAGTTTCTAACGAACTCTAGCTAACCTATGAAGAGTGAACAAGAGCAGTTTTCTAACAATAAGGTCCAAATAATGTGGTTGTAGAACCACCTCTTCTACCCATTCTCAACTCATTTATGCATAGCACCCATATTTAGAAAACATAGTGATTATGGTTTAAGAACCTATGATTGGTGGCATACACACCATTTATCACATTCAGTTATAGCCAAGTTATGAATTCAAGGATTTGATGAGTATGATTTGCCACCTGCAATACTAAAGCAAAAGGTTTTGATATACTGATCAAAATAAGTTTCAAAGAGACTCTTGGAGTTCGGGGTTTTGATTTACCCTTCTAATCTCTAATAACAATACAAGTTTTCTTAGACTTACATTGAACTCCATTATGAACAAGGAATGATCGAGTATAATATGGAATATCAGTAAAATCTAAGGCTTAGGTTGCAAGGTCAAATTTCAAAGAAACCAACTATAACCCTCATTTATAGAGTATCATTATTAAAAGTAGAAAAGAGACAATTTTTAGGAAAATGATTAAAGAGTTATGAGTTTTCTACAACCTTAAGATCATCCCTAGTTTTTTCTCAAATGATCCAAAGCCAAAAGTAAGATTTTATTATGGATATTGTATTATAATCAAAATCTACAACTAGAGAAGGGGGTTTAAAACCCCATATTGAAATGTCCAAGTGTATGGTGTTTGAGGTAGGACTAGAAGAAACCCTATTTTCCTCTGCTTTCCTAGCTCTACACTATTATCCTTCACCTCCTCCCTCTACTCCTTAGCAAGCTTCCAGTGTGATTTTTTTTCAAGTCTTGAGATGATTATAAAGGCAAGTGCATTTTTCCTTGCATGTGTTGTAGACTAGGCACCATGAACTGGGGTTCCATGCCCATTAATGGCACAACCTCCCCTCCTCCTCTTCTCCATGCTTGCTCCCATTCCCATTAAATTCATTGGTCCCTTGTCATGGGTGGAGAGTTGTACCATAATGGTGTTTTCTATTTGAATTCACTCTCTTTCATTTTATTTTTTCTTCTCTATTTCATTCACGAGAATTTTGATGAAGGGACTTTATTTAGTTGCTCATAATTTTATAAGGTACCTAGTTAGTAATATAGTTTTAGTTATTTAATTTAATTTAATTTTATTACTTTATGGATTCTTACATTTTATGGTTTATTATTTATTTATTTACTTATTCTATCCTTTATTTATTTATTATATATATTTTTTAATTTTGTTATCTATTTACCATTCCTTAATAAATTATAACATTATTCGATATTCTTAATTGATCCAAATGAGTCAAGCTATTTTGATGACTTCATCTAGCTGGAACAAATAGCTATGGCACTTTAATATACGACTAAGGTCCTAGGTTTAAATGAGCTTCAAGTTGTCAGAAATTACAAGCAATGTCTCGGCACTAGAATGGCA
The DNA here is from genome assembly GCA_007258455.2 of Sequoia sempervirens. Lineage (NCBI taxonomy): Eukaryota > Viridiplantae > Streptophyta > Pinopsida > Cupressales > Cupressaceae > Sequoia > Sequoia sempervirens. The sequence goes on from VDFB02373473.1 coordinate 103,333, forward strand.
TTACCAATTATTGTCTCTCATCCCATAGGACCACAAAATCCACCTCATCATGCACCCTGAGTACCTACAACCAATGAAAAACCTCACACAAATCCAACAACCAATTTATTAGTTTGAGTTAGGCTAAACAACTCAATGCATCAAAGTTAAAATAACATAATAGGATTAATACTCACATTCATTAACGCTAACATTGAGTTTCACAATCAACACACACACATTTATATATATGTCCACATAATTAAATTTTAAAATGCAGCCCTAGTCCAAATTACATTAGGGATAGGGGTCATGCAAGAGATTTAGCAAGGTATCTAGGGGATATGACATACTCCCCCCCTTAGGATTAAGTCGGCTAGACTTAATTAAACAAGTATGGATATTCTACTTTTATTACATTTTCATCTTTCCAAGTAGCCCCTTGCTCCCCATATTGGTCCCATAGGGCCTTAACTTATTGGATAATGCTAGTGTGCAATTGTAGGTTGTTTTTATCTATGATTGCAATTGGTTTGAGGTGGGTATCTCTGACGTCTTCCACCTGTAGTGCCTGCCAATCAATTAAATGTGTGGGGTCAACATTATATTTCTTAATTAGTGGTACATGGAATACATTATGAATGCGAGAGAGAGACAATGGGAGAGCTAGTCGGTAAGCTTTTTGGCTGATTTTCTCAAGTATCTCGAAAGGCCCTATGTATTGTGGAGCTAATTTAGCAACTTTTCCATACTTTATTGAGATTTCATGTGGTCTAGCATGCAAGAACACCTCGTCACCTACTAAAAATTCCCTTTGTGTCCACTTGGAATCCATATAAATTTTTTGATGATCTAAATCTTCCTTCAATATTTCTCTTATAATTTTCACTTGATTGTCCTATTATTGAAGAAGTTTTGACCCAATAGTTACAAAAATTTCTAAATTGTCCCATCCTATTGTTGTTCTGCACTTCTTGCCATAAAAAGATTTGATTGGGGCCATTTGGATGGAAGAATGGTATAAATTATTATATGCAAATTCTACTAATGGTAGATACTCCTCCTACTTAGTGGGTTGATCCATGGCATACATTATGAGCATTTCTTCCATAACCTAGTTAACTCTTTTAGTTTGGTCATCTATTTTAGGGTGGTAAGTAGTGTTAAAACTGAGTTTGGTTCCTAATGTGGTCATAAGAGAGGTCAAAAACCTGGAAGTAAACAACTTATCTCTATTAGAAATGATTACCTCGGGCATCCCATGTAGTCTAATGACTTCCTTTATGAATATTTTAGCCAAAAGTGGGGCATCATCCTTCACATTGTCTAGTATGAAGTGTCCTACCTTGGTTAGTTTATCAACCACCACTAAAATATTGTCATGCTGATTTCGTGTTTTGGGCAATCCTATCACAAATTCCATAGAAATTATTGACCACTTAAATGATGTGGTAGGTCATGGGAATAGAGTGTTCTGGTAGGATGACAATGTTTTTCTTTAACTCGCTAAAATTCAAGGAACTTAGTGACATAGCTAGCTATTTCCTTTTTCATTCAAGTCTGCATACATTTTTGTCACCCTAGGATGTGCTTGATAAGGCACATTATGGCCTTTTGTGAGAATTTTCAATCTTAAGCCTCCCTCTTCAAGAACATAAATTTGGTTCAAATAAGAAAGGACCCCATCATTTCCCACATGGTACTCGGCTGGACCAATCCTTTACTACAATTGTAACCTCATTTTCTTACAAAAGAGGTCTTCCTACATTTGCTTGATCTTTTTTGGAAATTCAACCTTTAGCTATGAGATTGTAGCTAGTTTATCCCTTCTACTTAAGACATGCACAACACAATTTTCTTTTCCCTTAACAAATGAGATTTATATCTCATAATTGCTTAAGAATTCCAACCACCTTCTCTGACATGCATTCAAATCAAGTTGGGTGAACAAATATTGGAGTCCTTTGTGATCGGTATTCAACTTGAAGGGTCTTCCTACCAAATAATGTTTCCATATCTTTAGGCAATGCACGATTGTCGCCAACTCCAAATCATGGGTGGGGTAGTTAAGTTCATGATCCTTAAGTTTCCTAGGCTAAAAGGTAGCCACTCATATATTTTTCATTAGTACTCCACCTAACCCACCCAAAGATGCATCTATCCATACTACAAATTCTTTTTTTTGGATCAAGCACTTGCAAGATTGGTGGGGTGGTAAGAGCTTCCTTCAACTTTTGGAAAGCAATGTCGCAATTTTTTGTTCATTCAAAATTCTTTCCATTTTGTTGAAGGGAGGTTATGGGGTTAGCTATTTTGGAGAAGTTCTCTACGAACCGTCAATAATATCTTTCCAAACTTATGAATCTCCTTACTTTGGCCACATTCTTAGGAATAGGCCATTCTACAATGGCTTGTATCTTGGATAGATCCACTACAATTCTTTAGGATGATATAATATGTCCAAGATAATGCACTTTAGGCTGAAAGAAAGAACACTTGGACAATTTCCCATACAATTTATGATCTCTCAACCTTTACAAAACTATTCTTAAATGCTCTGCATGCTCTTGCATATTTTTAGAGTAGATTAGTATGTCATCCAAAAATTCTAGCACAAATTTGTTTAGGTAGTCATGGAAAACATGATTCATGAGACTCATGAAAACAAAGGGGGCATTTGTTAGGCCAAAAGGAACCACCAAGAACTCATACTGGCCATACTTGGTTTTGAATGTGGTCTTTGGAATATCTTCTTCCTTGATTCTTAACTGGTGATAACCTAACCTTAAGTCTATTTTAGAAAAGATAGCAACCCCCTTAATTTGATCAAACAAGTCATCAATTCTAGGTAGTGGATATCTATTTCAAATGGTTACCTTGTTCAACATCCAATAATCTATGTACAACCTCAATGTTCTATCCTTCTTCTTAATAAACAACATTGGAGCTCCCCAAGGGGACACACTAGGAAAAATTGATCCTTTCTCCATTAGATATTACAATTGCATCTTAAGCTCATGTAATTCAACAATGTTCATGTTGGACTCAAGGAACACTGAGAGGGGGTGAATCAGTGTTCTGCAAAATTTAACTTTATAAACCAGATCTTTAAACCAATTACAACACTTAATCAAAAGTAAATATCCAGGCACATGAAGCAAATAACCATAACACCAAGATTTTTACATGGAAACACTGTTAGGGGAAAAGCCATGGTGGAGATTAATCCACAATTTTATACTCTGTTAAAAGTACAGAGAAAATGGGAATGCACGTGCATTTAGGCACACTACCTAGAGCTCACTACTCAAATACAAAATGAAGACGCATTGTCTTACAAGATATTTACAAAGATAATAGAGAGGATGAACTATGAAGTAGCATTTGCTAATGCTAGGTATAGTTCTGATGAAGCTCAATCAGTCGCCTTTCTGACCTTCTATCAAATTATGCTCTTTTGTTCCTTTTGCTAATATTCACATCTCAAAAACCCTTTTATGCACAAATGCAACTGTGCATAACTCGCACTACACTACTACAATAATATTCACACATATATCATCTCTCACACACACATATTCACACTTCAAATGATTGCTTCTATATCCATGACTGAAAAATTTTCATTCATATGTTAGCTTCAACAAAATATAAAATATTCACCAACGGTTGGCTCAATTCACAAATATCATTCAATGCACACCCATCAAAGTTAGCCACAACATGGTTAGGCCCCCCAAAAAAATCCTCAAGCATAAGATACCTTAAATAATTATACCTCAAATATTTGTGACACACTTTATTCACTTAGTCAGCCTTCGTGAGATGATAAACAAAAAATCATTCTACCAGATCTCTTTAACTCATACACGATTGATACAACTGCACAAAATTTGATAATAAGATATTCCAGATGCTTAACAACTTCCCCGAGATCCACAACTCAAACTGATAATCCAGTGAAGCATACAGATTAATAGACTTAACTTTACCCAGATACCCTATTCTTCACTTTATCTTCCGATAATACTCTGTTCTTCACTCTAACTATCGGTATGAACAAATACTGAGCTATAGACTAGATTAATGACTTAGGTTTCCATCAATGACAACACTAGAAGTCATATGCCAACAATCTCCCCCTTTTGCATTGATGGCAACACTTAGTGAAAAATGACTAAGTGTCAAAACCCATAAGAGTACACTGCCAAACTTCAAAATTTCAAAACACAACTCCCCTTGAAAATCATAAGGCATTTTTCATTTCTCTCTCTCCCCCTTTGAAATCAATGACAAACACGTATTCAATCCCCCCCTCAAAAACTTGCTAAATAAAAAACTGATTCAAAATTTTGAAGAAGTGCAACTGCAACTTGAATCATAAGATTATCTTGTGCTTATCTTTCATTTTCAGAAGAAACTTTTTCCAAGCTTCTACTGCAATCCCAATGATTATGATCATGCTTTTATTTTCAAATGTCTGGTTGATAATCTTGATGAGGTATTTTGGAATTGTGATGGCTTCTTCTAATGTTTCTCCTTATAATTTCAATTAACTTTTGTAGTCTACATTCTGTTAGGTCCTTTACTTTCCAAAAATTGTCCACAAGCTTGTTTCTGGTGTTTTGCACATTTGTATGCTCAGACTGTAACTCTTGAATCCTTTTCTTGATTGCACCATCCTAATCCTGAAACATGTTAAAATTCTGTCCAATCCTGTTTAGCTCTATTTCAATTTGCTCCAACTTTTCTTTGTATTTCCCAACTGCATGAGGCCAACAAAGGAAATAGTTATAGATGTTGTTTGTTGTACTTATGCATTGCCTTAACTCATTCATTTTCGTTTTCAACTTGGTAAGTGATAGCTCGAACTACTCCTTCATATGTAGAATTATTTCTTCTTCTTTCTTGTTCTGAGACTCATAATCCATGATTTCCTTAATACATTCAATCATTTCTTCAGGTGGCACACTTTGCAAACTCTCCAATTCAATATGATTGTGCATAAAATAAGCACTTAGTGTGTTTAAAAACATGTCCTACTCATATGAGGGTCTGATAGACCATATGCTTGCAATTTTTTGCATCCCATCTTTCTCATGTATAAGCTCCAGTATCTTTTCTTTGGATAAATCACCTTCTTCTTCACTTCCTTTTGCCATTACTTCATCTGATTCAGCTGATTCTAGTTCTTCCCTTGGGGTTTCCTCAGGTTTCTCATCAGATTCCTCATCTGGTATATTTACAATCACCTGTTCTTTGCCTTTCCCTTCAGTTGTAGGAGTCTTGCATGTTAGAGGAGTGAAAACAGTAAATATCTTTTTCTCTTTTCTTCTTTTTCTCCATCTCACTGGAAGAGGAGCCAACTTCAAGTTCTCTTGCCGAAATGGGAATGCTAATTGAACCAAAATTTCCTAGAAAACTTCTAAAGAAACTTGCATATACTTGATCATAGTTTGTTAAATTGTTAGAATGAACATAAACCTGTTTGCAAACCAGTTTGTTCTCTACCCATACAACATTATTCTTCAGTGGAAAACAATTCATAAAGTACATCACAAGAAATATGACCAAGGTACCAAACCTAAAAGGGTAATCTACCTCCTTTGTCAATTGCACATTTTCAATTAGTTGATCTTTTAGCAATCTGCACAGGTCAAAATCCTGATATTCCATTATCATCTTATGAAAAATGTAAACTGCACCTGCCGAAGTTGCACCTTCCCCGTTTCTGAAAAATAATTTATATGAAATTCCTTGCACAATGTACTTTGTAACAGGATCTTTGATTGTTGAAATTATCAATTCCCTTTGATCTCCAGTTACTCTAGTTAGGGTTTCAACTTCTTTATTTAGAATTGACTTCTTTCTTGGTATATCTCCAATTTTGCATAAACAAGTTAGCGCCCCAATCAAATCTTTTGAAATATGATAGGGTTTATCTATAGTTAGAACATCATCATTCAATCTGTTTAGAATAAACCTAACAACTTCCATGTTATCGAAATAAGGGAATTCACTCTGAATATCTAGGCCATCTTCTAGCCATTTTAATTCATCGGGTGACAACATATTTCTTACATCTCTAATCTTCTAACTGCTATACTCATCTAAATTCAACATTCCTTTGATTTTTTCCATTTTTCCTTCCGTACCAAATGAGTTCTTTTACCAAGAACCAAATTAAATTGAAATTCCACAAACAACTGAAATACCTAATGAATTTAGAGATTCACTGCTGAATTGTCTTTGAAATTTTGTTGCAAGTCCTTCTCTTCTTCAATGCAAAATGGAAAATGAGAGTTCTAACTTCTTTTTATAACTTGCACACCTAACCCTTTTTGTGTAATAAATGATTTTACCCTAGGTGTCTCAGATACCCTACTTTCTTAGACAGCGGCGGAAAAATTCATTTGCGAACCTTCAACTTCTTGAATTTATATACAAGTGATCTCTAATGCATTTTTAAATCATTAACACAACTATTGAAAACCTCTTGCATTTCAGCACCAACTACCGATAGGGGGAAAATAATTTTCTTTAAAAAATTCCCACTAGGCCAATGGCCTTAGATCAATTCTCAGAGGAATTACCAGAAGTAGATTCTGGTGTTGGCTCATCTCCTTGTTGATGGTTCAGATGAGCACAACAACAGTAAACATAATATTACTATTCTGCTCTCCTGAAAGAGAAAGAATAACACATGGATATCTAACTCCCAAGGTCTTTGTAATTCATTCTCAACTATGCTGATTTCACTCAATGGTTGATGTGAACTATAATGTTCAAGGGGCCTGTTGGTGTTGAGCTTGTGGATTGTTCTAAGATCAAACATAAATTTAAACCTACTTTAACCAGGGTTTTTAAAGAAACAGAAAAAGATAGATCAAAGCTTTGGAACTGAAAAGAATGATAATTCATCCAACTTAACCAGACTTGTTACCTTTCAAGGAATTCCTAACTACAACTACAGAACAAAATTAACTTGTGATTAATACACAGTTTCATTCATTCACAGTGCTAATTTCAACAACAGATTGCAAATCACTATTTAAAGAAAACATAAAATAAAACTTCATTCCTTGAAAGCTTTTCAAATCAAATGATTAACCCAAGATAAACACCATTTAGGAACATAATATGAAGTAGATTTAAATCTGGTTGCTTCTACTGTTGGTGAAACAGATAAGCAAAATTTACAAATCTGGCACAATCACCAGTGTACATAAAACCTATGTCTTCAGATTGTTTCCATCTATACTAAGAAAACTTGAAAGATACATCACTGTCTATGCTGACTCTAACTCCCAACTAAGAAGACAAAATAAGCTCCCACTACAATGAAACAGGATGCAGTTCTGTCTCCTCTATCTTTCAAAAAATCCCTACTACTGAAAAATCTATGTCTGTCCCTAAAATCTCTATCTCTCTTCTACTATTGGTCTATCTCCTCCTTCTAAAAGAGGCAAAAATGCCATATATACAGAACATTCCAAAAAGAAAATCGGCCCCTGCTTTTTTAGGGTTTACAAAAATATCAGTTCATTTCAGAAGGGTCGGCCCTCAGATCTTTTTGGAATGAAGTTAATGTTGCATTCAATGTGCATCCCCGTGTCCATGTCGGTGAAGGATCACCCTCAAGAGAAGCCTTCAGATCTTTTACAACCACAACATTAACTTATGGCCTCCGTGTCCACCCTTGAACTTCCATCAGAACTGCTTTGAATGTTCTGAAGTATTATCATTAATATCGATCTACCTTTTGCTAGTAGAGATCCCAGCTGTCACTAAGACTCGTGGCCTTTTCTTCCTTTCAGCTTTTTGGTGCTCAAGTTCTTTCTGCAAGTTGACCACCTTCAAGAAGCAGCATTAGATTTTCCCGTTGGATCTCCACACCATTGTTCACCGAGTTGTTCCATCATTTTTTATCTCAGAGTAAGTCCATGGTGTTTATGCTCTACTGATCCTCCTTGCAAGAATAGTCAATTAGTCAAACTGTCACTGGCCCGCCCCTTTAGCTTCTTCTGATTAGTGGAACATATGCCACGCAAGATTCCCAGACGATCAAAATCTATTCAGACAAAATCGCATGTCGGTGAGAATATAGCCGTGTCTCCCCGATGCGATTATACTATATAGCAGCATCGACATAGCATACATCTATCGGCGAGACCTCATATCGAAGGCAGGAGCTATATCGATATCACAAAAAACCATCGGCAAGAAAATCATTATCGGCCAGAGGTCATAATGAGCGATAAGAGTCATACCAATATCCCTTTTCCATTGGCAAGTCCATCTCTATCGACAAGACTCCCCATCAGTCGGCAAGACTTTACTCTCTCGACAGGACCTCATATTGAGCCCCTCATCCTTCGGCGAGACACCATCGGGTCGACGAGATATTACAGCAGGAAACCAAAGTTATAGCGACATCCCCTTTCATCGACAAGAGAATCGCACTCGGCAAGACATCATATCGAGGTCAACAAGTTACACCGAAGGCACAAAACATGTCGGCGAGAATACCACCAGTTGGAGAGACATCTTGCCAAACTCTTCCATTCTCCCCGAGCTCATTTTGTTTCAGTGAGACCCTGCTTGGTTGGCGAGACCTTTCACCGAGTTCAAAACACTACGCCGAAGGGAGAATTCCTTGGCGTGACTAACAACCATCAGCGAGACATTTCCCCAATGACACCTCTTTTCGCCGAGACCTCACCTCGTCTGTGAGACCTTATGCTGAAGGCATAACCTTTTGGTGAGACTCTATCGGGTTGGAAAGACCTTTCATGGAAGCCACCTTGTTTCGGTGAGAGCTCATTTCATTTTGGGGAGACTCCACTTGGTCACCGGGACATTATGACAAACTCAAACCTTTTGCCGAGACCCTTCATCGGTTAGCAAGACCTTTCACCAAGACCACAACCTTATACCGAAGGCACCATCCCCTTTCGATGAGAAATCACTTGGTCGCCGAGACTTCATGGTGGGTTCCATTAGTCATGCCGAAGGTTTAAAACCATCAGCGAGACCATCGCTTGTTGGCAGGACATCATGGCGAACACAAACCACTCTCCTCGATGTCGACCCATTTTGGTGAGACATATAAAAACCCACAGTGATTAAAATGTCTGGCCGACCGATACATTTCAAATGAATAGAACCACACTGCTAGTAGGCAAGACAACAGGAGGGTCTCAATGACTTTATCCTTTGAAGAGTTTTATACCAAATGTGACTAAGGTATGCTTTCCAAATGAGTTCCTTGAGAAATATCATCGGGAAAATGATTTAATCCTACAACACAGATGCCTCTATTAGTCCTCAAAGCATATAAAATACACTATTGTTCATCATGCCTTCAATTTTAACAAAAAGAAACCCAACTCTGGCTAAGGCAGAACCAAAATTTGACAGGACAAAAGACAAACTTAGGAGGAAAACAAAAGAACTCCTAAGACCAAACTAGACAAACAAAGGCAAAGAAAACAAAAGAAGAAGGGGGACCCGTTTTGTTCTAGAATAAAATGGGGTGGTTATGGTAGGCATAACTCTCCTTTAGCGGAGGAACTCTACTTCACCCATGTTTTCTTCATCTGATCTCTTATTTCTTCCACAGTCACTTTCCCTTTTCCTTTATCATCTTTCTGTGATTTTCTACCTTTGTGTACGGGACCTCTTCTATCCATGTTTTTGTTTCTGCAAAATCTTGCAATGTGACCATATTTGTTGCAATTGTAGCACACATGATTTCTTTGTCTAGACCATTCATTCCATTGACTTCCTCTTGATCTTCATTGGTTAGCAATATGTTCAAATCTTCCACAGGTATAACATTTAACACTCCTTCTGACAAAGCTATTTGATATACTTCTACATTCAATTGACTTATGACCAAACTTATTGCAATTGAAACACTGACTGAAGAATAATGGACTACTTGAAATCATTTTACTTCTACATTGAGTAGCCATATGACCAAATTTATTGCAAGAAAAATAGTATCCATTAAACTTTTGAGCATTAGGTTGTCTTACCGGATACCTCCCACCTTTGTTCATCTGATTTCTTTGCCTAAAGTTGTTTTGTTTAGATCTGAAGCTTTATCCTTTTTCATATCCAAGACCTTGCTTGTCATTTGCATTCTTCTGTCCTTCAGTAAGCTCATCAAGCTTAGTAGAACTGATTTTAAACTGCTTGTATTCATTTGCAGTAGCAAGCTCATCTCTGAGAATAACAATTTGTTTTTCAATCTCTTCTTCACTATTTTTGGATTGTTGCAGTTCAATCTCTAGCTGAATGAATCCACTATTAACTCTGTTGCATTCATTAGATTTTTATTTTAAGGACTGAGTAAGGTTCTCCTCATTCTTCTTTCTTCCTTCAATCTCCTTAGTCAGCTTCATCACCATATATTCCATCTCAAGCTTTAGGTTAGCATTATCTTTGGCAAGCTTTTCACATTCTTCAGTTATTTCCTTCAAGGTCTGATTCAGGTGAACATATTTCATGCTTTTACTTTCTTTTTGCTTAAGCTGATCATAGAGTTCCTTTCTCTTTTCTCTTGACTCATTGATTTTATCTTTCAGTGATTGAATGAATTTCTCAACATCCTTAAGACTTGCTTTCAATTCCAAGAATTCTTCTTTAGACTGATCAAGATCATCAAGTGCCACCAAAAGCTATTATTGAAGACCACCAGAGTCCATTTCTTTCCAAGATCAACCTCAAGCTATTAAACTTCTTCAGAGGAACTCAAATCTGATACCAATTGTTGGACTCAAGGAACATTGAGAGGGGGGGTGAATAGGTGTTTTGCAAAATTTAACTTTATAAACCAGACCTTTAAACCAATTACAACACTTAATCAAAAGTAAATATCCAAGCACATGAAGCAAATAACCATAACACCAAGATTTTTACGTGGAAATCCTGTTAGGGGAAAAACCATGGTGGAGTTTAATCCACAATTTTATACTATGTTAAAAGTATAGAGAAAATGAGAATGCACATCCATTCATGCACACTACCTAGAGCTCACTGCTCAAATACAAAATGAAGACACATTGTCTTACAAGAGATTTACAAAGATACTGGAGAGGATGGACTATGAAGTAGCATATCCTAATGCTTGGGTATAGTTTCGATGAAGCTCAATCAATCGCCTTTCTGACCTTCTATCATATTCTTCTCTTCTATTCCTTCTGCTAATATTCGCATCTCAAAAACCCTTTTATGCACAAATGCAACTGTGCATAACTCGCACTACACTGCTACAATAATCTTTGTACATATATCATTTCTCACACATGCATATTTGCACTTCAAATGATCACTTATACATCTGCGACTGAGGATTTTTCATTCATATGTCGGCTTCAACAAAATATAAAATATTCACCAACAGTCATCTCAATCAACAAATATCATTCAATGCAAACCCATCAAAGTCGGTCACAACATGGTTAGGCTACAAAACAAAATCCTCAAGCATAAGATACCTTAAATAATTATACCTCGAATATTTGCAACACGCTTCATTCACTTAGTCGGTCTTCGTGAGCTGATAAATAGAAAATCATCCTACCAGATATCTTTTACTCATACATGATTGATACAATGGCACAAAACTTAATCATAAGATATTATAGATGCTTAACAACCTTACCCAAGATCCACAACTCAAAATGATAATCCAATGAAGCATACAGATCAATAGACTTAACTTTACTTAGATACCCTGTTCTTCACTCTATCTTCTGGTAATACTTTGTTCTTCACTCTAACTTCCGGTATGAACAAATATTGAACTACGAACTAGATTAATGACTTAGTTTTCCATCAGTGACAACACTAAAATTCATATGTCGATAGTTCATTCTATAGGGTGCTTTTGAGATAGGCTCTGCCCCTAGAGCTATATCTATTATGAAATCCATCTGTCACTTAGGAGGAAATCCTATAAATTCCTTAGGAAAGACATCATGGTACTCCTCGAGGATTGGATGTGTTGACAACAATGTTACTTGCAGCAATAGTGCCGATAAAATCCTCATAGGAAAATTGTGAAGAACCTAGCTTTACTTGAAAGACTGAACCAGGGAAACCTAAGGGTCTGAGTAATAGGAAAAGGTTGACTTAGCTTAATCCCAAGGATCTAGTATTTAGTTCATGACCATACTAGGTTCACTTCAGGGTATAATAAGATATTGCTCTTAATCTCAAGGGGTATATGGTTATCTCCAATTTATTAAGAATTAGTAGTGTCAGATAAAATATTTTCAGTTCGATCATAAAATAATCTCATGAAATCAACAAATTTGCAATAATATTTCATGAACATCAAATAATTTTTCTACCACTTATGTAGATTTAGCTTTAAGCATTCAACAATTTTATAGAAATGAAATATTTTCAATAAACTTCTATTCATTCATTTTTTTTTTGGAGCATTTTTTGAAATTTAACATCTAATCTAAAATAAAGCATCAAAATATAGAAAATAAAATTTCTCCCAGTTATTCTCCACACATGCCCCAAGATTTAATCAAATCAAAGAAAACCAATTTATACTTCACCAGATTTCTTCATAGCTAGGCATAAAATTATGTGAACTTTTAAAGAAGGGGGTTTAGTTTGGACACCGAGTAGGTTCTGTATGCACCCTTAAATGATGCAACACATAGTCTTGTTCAGTTGAACTAATAAACTAGCTAAAAAAGACACATGAGATAGGTAGCCATCAAATTTGCTTCGATATTGATTAAGTTCTATGTGCATACAAGTTTCTAGCCTAGAATGATTCAAAATATAGGAAAAAAGAACAAAACTTGGAGAAGTTTTGACTCTTCTGACATCCCCAAATTCTGAACTTAAAAAGAATTATCTCCTAGCCTTTTATAGAAGTAAGACATAGGTAGGATAAGACAAATACATGAGAGTAAATCCAAGGGATGAATCACATCAAGGCATGTGGAATGTGGTGACTGGTAAGAGAATTGCAAATGAAGTCAATGAAGGTCAACCTTCATCTGCACGTTGATGTCCTTCGGTTGTTTCATCTTTTTATTATCAAGGTTCCTTCTTGGAACCAAAAAATCCACCAAATATAATGTAGGAAATTCCCATACATACAAAATGATCAGGTAGAATTTTTGTTCCTACATTCAAGTTTTGTCTCAGTTTTAACATTCCCAAGAATGAGTACACTTTTTCACTATTGTGTCGTAGAAAAATGCCCCCCTGTCATTTTCATGGCCTTTTAGGTCTTGTTTCATTATGTTTCACATATTTTGTCTTAATTTTATATTGCAACATGGCTTGAACATGCTTATTTTAGTATTAAAATATAAATATTGAAGTCTTGTGAATGTGTTGTGAAGTGTTGTAAATAATTTCTACATTATTCTATACTCTATTTAATATAATTCACCTAAAAATAATCCTTTTACGCATCAACAAGTCCTATTTTCAAGTGTTGTTAAGTCTTGTAATCAAGATTCACACTTTTCAAGGCATTTCCCCCTTATTTACATCTTTCTCATGTCTTATTTGACCCCTTTATACACTCCTAAGCTTTATTTAAGTGTATTTTTTAATATACTCCTGACACAACATTAAATTACATTTAATTCTTGACACCTAAGTTTATGTCCTAGGTGGGACAAATTCGCTATGGGTGGTGAATGAGTCCACCTTGGCTCCAAAATTCAAAATATTTCAAATTTCTTTCAGGATTTATTCAAAATTATGCTTGATGTCAACCTGTGATGATGTATGAAAGGTTACTAAGCCACAAGATTGATATAAATAAGATAATTTCACCTTAGTTTAACATACATACAATATCTCCAAGCACCCATCCAACATATCTCAATTCACTCAAGCATTCAAGCATTTTGTAATACATCATTGAGCAATTATTGAAGCATCTTGGAGCAACCATTAACATTGATTCAAACTTGCATCATCAAGGATCTTGGTAAGTTGTAACATATTTTATGTTATTCATTTATCATTTCCCTTGCATTTCATTCATTTCTATTGGGTTTGATTACCAAAGTGGGGTTTGACCAAGGAAAACCCCTATTTGCTAACCCTCCAAAATTTTCCCCCTTTTTGTATGTGTTTGCAGCCTTTGTTTTGTAGATTTAATAGGTTTAAAAGGTGTTAAAAAGTGGAATCAAGTCAACTAGTTTCTTCAAGTAATTTTGTGATCATTTCAAGCTTGATTGAGTGATTTTCGTTTGTTTCCTGCATAATTTATTTTGGCAACTCGACATTCAAACTTTACAAAATATGGTGTTGCAAGGTTGCTGTTTGATTTTCCAGAAATCTAGGAGTGGACTAATTCACTACACTTGGCAAATGAGTCCCATATGAGATCAAAAATCAGTATTTTGTGAGATTTTGGATCCCGACAGACAAAAACTTGTTCCAGCCAGTTTTTCACCAGTAGGTGGATTGATTCGCCACCCTTGGCGAATGAGTCCCATTGTGAATTTTTGGTGACTTCAATCAGCATTCCAGAAATCTCAACATCTTCATTATTGGTCTAGGTACACTCAGTTTTATCTCTGTACTTTCTGTTTTGCATGTTTTATTCAATTTTCATATTGTTTGCATATCACATTGTGTTTTCAAACATTGCATAAATCCAAGCTTTGCATCCATTTAGTTTAGTTAAGTTCATTTAGGCATAACATCATCCCTTCTTGCATATTTGAGTGAACTTGCTACGTTTTTGGCCTCCTTATCTCTCCTTTTTAGGTGAAAAACCTTAAGAGTGTTAGACACCTAGAGTGCGAAAAAATCTATGATTCATTTTGGTGAACTCGACTCTTGAGCACTTTGTATTTTCTGTTTTCATTGACATATTGCATATTAGAGTACATTTTTCATTACAATTCAATTAGGACATTTTTTTTTTTGCATTGTAGGTGTTCTTTTTATCTTGCATTAGTGAAACCTAGATTAGATTTCATTTTTGCATTCCATATAACTGAAAAACTAAAAAAATTGCATTCTATCTCTTTAATAGCATTCTATTTTTGCATTGCATACATTTAAAAACTCTGAAAATCATAAAAATATTGCATACTGGGAGTCATTTGCCACCTAGGGAAAATCGGTCCTTCTATAGATTAGATTTCTGACATTTTTCCTGCATTCTATTTTCTGTAGTTTCAATTTTGTTACAATTAGAAATAATTTAATTATTAGAATTTACATACATTAGATTGCATTGCATTTGAGTCACCTTCCTCCTTTGTAGTATTTGTATGAGTGTTTGGTATTCCATTGATAATACTTTGGTGAGAAGAAGTTCTAGACTCATGGCATCCCATGATAGCACTTTCATTGTGGACAATGGTGTATTAGGAATTGACAATGCTACTATGCCTTCACCCCTACATACAATGAATGTTGAAACCGGAAACAACTCTCAAGATAGGATTAATATTCATGAAGAATTTTCCCATTTACAACATGATTTGACCCTTGAGAATGTATCGAAAACTACTATACCTACCATTGATAACCTTCATCAGTTACTTGAACATGATGATGGTTTGATAGTCCTAAATAAGATTGGTGAGATTTGTAATAAACATGCTCCTCCTAATACCCAATCCACAATCCATCCTATTATTCAAGGAGGATCTCAAGTTCCTCCCCCTTCAACCATTACATCCATTCCAACCTATACACCTTCACAAGTCACTACTACTATGCAATAGGTTAGTTATGTGGCTCCTTCTTTCATAGTTCCACCTAGCATTCCTACTTCACTTGTGGAATCACAAATCCCTTCCACCACCTTCACACCTCCTGGCATCCCTTTCACTTCACCTACCATTCCTTACACTCCATCACCATTTTCCCTTCCATCACAACCTTCATACCATGATCCTATCATTACACAACTTATTAACACAGTTTCATCCATGCAACATCAAATTTCCACCATTAGCCAAGGTCAAACCACTCCTATCACATATCATGTCCATAGTAGTCCATTATCCTTAGAGATCCTACATACCCCGATGCCACAAGGGATAGAAATGCCTCGGTTTGAGAAATATGGAGGTAAAGGAGATCTTGTCAACCATGTTAATTCCTTCACAACTTTATGCAGTGACTTTGTCCTCGATGAGAGATTCTTAGCAAAAAAAATTCATACGACCTTGAAAGATAGTGCCTTATAGTGGTTTTCTAACTTGCCTAATCATTCCATCCACTCTTTTAATGAGTTGGTGGATGCTTTCATAAGTAAATTTCAAGTTCACATGACCCCTAAGAAAACTATGATTGACCTCATGCGATGCAAATAAAACACAGATGAAAAGATTACTGATTTTATCTCATGATATCAATTTGTGTATTCTCAAATAGATGTTAAGATTCCTGATGCACATCTGCAAAAGTTGTTCATTAAGAATTTACGTAGAAACCTAAGTTAAAAATGATGAAATTCCATTCATTTATGAATTTATGCATGAACTTGTGTGAATATCATAACTCGGTTTCAAGTCGTGATTCTACATCCACTTCTAGCTGAGCTAACAAACCTGAAAACAATAATAACAACCAAAATGATAATAATAATAATCAAAACTTTTGTAGACTGAATAGAGGCTTTTTACAGTTTAATCCACCTTCACAACCGCAACCCACCCAAAAAATTCAAAATTCCATGACCGTTGCTAAGTCCATTGTGCCTTATCACTATGGGGACCCTAATAGACAATTTACTCTACCCAATTCCCTCCATAATCCCATGAACCAATTAATCCAAAAACGCATGCTCACTTTGCCAACCGTCTACCCGCTTGATCCAAACCAACTGTTACCACCCACCTTACAACCTAATGCTTATTGTCACTTCCATCGCTAAAATGGACATGATATTGAACATTACAAGCGTCTAAAACATCTAGTTCAAGACCTCATTGATTTAGGAGAATTGTCTATTACAGATAGAAGCAATAAGTTCGTTGCACCCCCTAACCAAAATTTACAAATTTTCACCAACCCTATGCCTAAATGCACAACTTCATTTGTCAAGGCTAGTGAACCTTCTAAAACCAATGTAATGATTGCTTATACACATACTGAGCAACATGGAATATCTCCAATGGTTGTTGACCGTAGTCCTATGGATGATCTTGTAGCTATAATAGACATTATCCCTCGTAAGGGCCATACCACTAAATCTCTTGATATCACCTTTTCTGATAAAGACATCTTACCAAAACTTATTGATGGTCCTCTATACATAGCTGGAAGAATCTATGATAAGCCCACTAATGGGATATTAATAGATTCCTCTTGTGGTGAAAATGTGATCATAGAGGAGTTCTTGGTATTACATGATTTATATCAAGATGGTTATGATAAAGCAACTGCATGGATAAAAACACACAATGGTTTTTCTTGCCCTATGATCAAATCAATTGTGCTACCTTTACAAATAGGACCGAAGACACTAGATGTGAGATTTTCTATTATTTCACAATCTAACCAATTTTGTTTACGGCTAGACCACCCTTGGCTTCACTCAATGAAAGTGGTCATATCAGTCATTCATAAGTGTTTGAAGTTTCCAAATGGAAATGAAGTATTTACCATCCACCATAATCGATTTAATCCCTTATCTTCCAAAGGTAACTTTTCCCTTGAAGCCTTTTGGCCTGAACCAATTGAATCCATTACACCTAGAAAAGATTTCTTTTTCATAGCATACCAAAAGTTTAAAGCCAAAAGGATAGCTGAATTGTCTCTTCATGGTGTTTCCCTGACCACTTCTGCCACCCCTGTTATCGATGAAACCATGCTTGACAATCACTCTAACAACAATCAACCCTTACCTACTCTGTCGCAATCCGTTCTTTCAACCTCTTTGTCTAAAAGACCTAGAGAGGTCGAGAATAGTCCAACCTTGAACAAGTTTACAAAGCAAAGGAGAAAGAGATTGATGAATTTCCTTCTAAGATGAAGGAGCCTCAAGTTGATCAATCCACTTTAACACCTCACAACAGATTTAGAATCGAGTTAGACAAAATCAAGCTACTAGAGAGCATCGACGATGTTGTCATTTTCTCGCTAGATAAATGAAAACTAAAAAGAAAAAAGAAAATCAACCTCCTCCCTTGACGAAAATAATTCCTGATAATCCTCCTAACATACCACAAGAGAGTCCATCCTTTTCATCCCAACAACCTGAGCCTACCCCACAACCGCCTTTACTGATTCATCCTTCTTTGGAAATTACTCTTTGTCCTCCTGTAGTCATTAATCTTGATGAGGATGATGATGAAGAAATTGCTAAAATTGATGAAGAGGTGCACAATAATTTGAATGCTTTATTTTCCTCTTCTGTGAGCTTAGACAATAAATCTCTCATACCATGTACACAACCTGGTGATTCTCCTAGCTTGGAACTTGCAATTCTTCCATTGGATAGTCAACCACCCTTGCAGTACGATGATCATGACTGGGAGACAGATGACCTATTAGATGGTTGATTTTCCTTTTCCTTGCTAGCTTCTTTATTATCTTGCTTCATTTTTCTTTATTTTTGTATCATGTTCCCCCGTATCTTGTGTTTGATGTTATATCTCTCTTTGTACACTTCTTCTATTCGTATCTCTATTCTTCTATATGTCGTAAATTGCTTTTCTCTTTGTTTTGTGTTTCTCCTTTGGGGATGATGCAAAGTGTAGAGATTCCCTAAGTCTCTTCCATGTTGACCTGAATGGTCCTTGTCTATTTCTCTTTTTGTTTTTTTTTCTCCTTTGGGGATGACGCAAAGCATAGAGACACCCTAAGTCTCTTCCATGTTGACCCAAATGGTCCTTGTCTTTTTCTTGTTTTGTGTTTCTCCTTTGGGGATGACGCAAAGCATAGAGATGCCCTAAGTCTCTTCCATGTTGACCCATAAGGTCTCTTTTTCTTTTTCTTTATCTTTTCTTGTTTTTTTCCTTTTGGGGATGACGCAAGGCATTGAGACCGAAATGTCTCCTTCATGTTGACCCAAAAGCTTTTTCATTTTCTTTTGTTTTTTGTCTTTTCTCCTGTGTTTTCATTTTGGGGATGATGCAAAGCATTGAGAACACAATGTCTCTTCCATGTTGACCCAAAATGAATCTTTGTTTTCCTTTTGTTTTCGCTCTCTTTGTGTCATTCTTCTCATTCTATGTCTTCGGGGAATGATGACAGTTCCACACTTTTTCATAAAAAAATTGCATCAACAAACATACTGACCCAAAATACATAGATCCCTTATGTGTCTTGGTGTGCTTTCTTTTTCTAGGGGGAAACTCCCTTTTCTTTTCTTTCTTTTTTTATTTTCCTTTACATGATGCAGCCTAACTTGGAAACATATGACTTGGCATAGGGCTTTCCTAGTTGGCTCTCATGTCTTGTTCTTCTTTTGCATCCTCTTTCTTCTTCTACTTTAAAGAAATCTCTCATGAACAATGTGTAGCAATTACTTTAAAGTGGGGGGCATACAATACCATAATTCATTTTCTTTGTTCCTAGTGTAGCCTTGTCATTTATATGACATGTTCATTACTTTGTGGATGACATTGGGTGTGATGTCCTTCATAAGTGTGATCTTTCTTAGCATATTACTTTCCTCTTGATAGTTGATGCGACACACTGCATCCCCTAACTTGTGAATTTACTATTATTTGATTAGTCCTCTCTTGGAGACATTAGAAACAATGTTACTTAAGTGATTGACCTTACATAAGTTGAACAAGAATCCTTTGAACAAATATTTCATATTACATTTTTGAATTCTACATTTGTTGCATTCTCATTCGACTGCCTTGCATAATACAACTTGCATGCCTGTGGTGTTGTATTATTTGTTTGGCCACCTTACATAATACAACTTGCATGCTTGTGGTTCCATCCTATTTTTTCCATGAGTTCTAAGCATATGGAGTTTTTCTTGTCTCATGAAGTTTAAATTGACATTTGCATTTCATTTTCCTTTTTGTGGCACCTTGTTAAAGTTATCAGGAGGTATAACTTTGGCATGGTTAAGTGGGAATCCCAACTAGTGGCATGAATTTCCCCATAGTCACTTTTGTTTTTGAGTGCATGACAAATAGCATATGTATCTCTTTATTTTGGCCCTTCTCACTGTGCAGATGAGTTGAAGTTCTGTGGGCCCAAAGTGAGTACACATTCTCTTTCTCTTTTTGCCTAGATCTGATTCACGACAAGTTGGATTGATGATTAAAGCTTCATTTATTTCTCAACATTTGTGTGTTCCTTTGTTCTTATGTTTAGTTTTCCATGGGATCTTCATCTTGGGGGCTTGATCATCCATCTTGATCGTTGGCATTCCATCTTGCTAATGTAAGTGCATTTGAACCCTTCTTTTTGATGTTCATGGCTACTTTAGTGTGACTCTGAAGCAAGTTCTTCGACCTCTCACTAAAGTGGGGGCTAAATGTGTCGTAGAAAAATGGACCCTTGTAATTTTCACGGCCTTTTAGGTCTTGTTTCATTATGTTTCAGATATTTTGTCTTAATTTTATATTGCAACATGGCTTGAACATGCTTATTTTAGTATTAAAATGTAGATATTGAGTTCTTGTGAATGTGTTGTGAAGTGTTGTAAATCATTTCTACATTATTCTAGACTCTATTCAATATAATTCACCTAAAAATCATCCTTTTACACATCAACAAGTCCTATTTTCAAGTGTTGTTAAGTCTTGTAATCAAGATTCACACTTTTCTAGGCATTTTCCCCTTATTTACATCTTTCTCATGTCTTATTTGACCCCTTTATACACTCCTAAGCTTTATTTAAGTGTATTTTTGAATATAATCCCGACACATAACATTAAATTACATTTAATTTTTGACACCTAAGTTTATGTCCTAGGTGGGACCCATTCACCATCGGTGGCGAATGAGTCCACCTTGGCTCCAAAATTCAAAATATTTCAAATTTATTTCAAGATTTATTCAAAATTATGCTTGATTATGGCCTGTGATGATGTATGAAAGGTTACTAAGCCACAAGGTTGATATAAATAAGCTAATTTCACCTCAGCTTAACATACATACAATATCTCCAAGCATCCATCCAACATATCTAAATTCACTCAAGTATTCAATCATTTTGTAATACATCATTGAGCAATTATTGAAGAATCTTGGAGCAGCCATTGGCATTGATTCAGACTTGCATCATCAAGGATCTTGGTAAGTTGTAACATATTTTATGTTATTCATTTATCATTTCCCTTTCATTTCATTCATTTCTATTTGGTTTGATTACCAAAGTGGGGTTTGACCAAGGCAAACCCCTATTTGCTAACCCTCCAACATTTTTCCCCTTTTTGTATGTGTTTGTAGCCTTTGTTTTGTAGATCTAATAGGTTTAAAAGGTGTTGAAAAGTGGAATCAAGTCAACTAGGTTCTTCAAGTCATTTTATCATCATTTCAAGCTTGATTGAGTTATTTCCATCCGTTTCTTGCAGAATTGACTTCAACAATTTGACATTCAGACTTTACAAAATATGGTGTTGCAAAGTTGCTATCTAATTTTCTAAAAATCTAGGAGTGGACTGATTTTCCACCCTTGGTGAATGAGTCCCACTTGAGATCATAAATTAGTATTTTGTCAGATTCTGGATCTCAATAGACAAAAACTTGTTCCAACCAGTTTTTCACTAGTAAGTGGACTAATTCGCCACCATTGGCGAATGATTCCCACTATGAATTTTTCAATGACTTCAATCAACATTCCAAACATCTCAACATCTTCAGTCTTGGTCTAGGTGCACTTATTTTTATCTCTGTACTTTCTTTTTTGCATCTTTTATTCAATTTTCATATTGTTTGTATGTCACATAGTGTTTTCAAACATTGCATAAATCCTAGTTTTGCATCAATTTACTTTAGTTTCATTCAATCAATTTCATTTAGTTAAGTTCATTTAGGCATAACATCATCCCTTCTTGCATATTTGAGTGAACTTGCTAGGTTTTTGGCTTCCTTATCTCTCCTTTTTAGGTGAAAAACCTTAAGAGTGTTAGAGACACCTAGAGTGACAAAAAATCTATGGTTCAACTACATACTTAAAATACAAAGTCCCAGTTTCCTGGTACTAGTGTCCCTTTGCAAAAAAAATTATTCTTGCATGAGCTTCCAAAGCATACTGTTGAACATGGTAACACCATTGGATCTGCCTGCAATTAGATCTTCCTGACCGTCCATAGCCAAACTTTGCATCACAATTTGCTTCTCCTATAATAAAAAATTCCACCTATTAAATCCCTTTAAAAAACATTTATAAAAAATCTCATGTAAATAAAACCATCATTAATTTGTTATCATTATAAATACATCATAAATAACATGCTTTCGAGAAAATCATATATTCTTGCGTAATTATCTATTAGACTGAGTTACTAGACCATCATACTTCTTAGATAACCTTAAAATTTTAAAACTTTACTTTGCATTGTTACCCGGTACCTAGTACTCGGTGTTCAGCATTACCCATAATTTTTCCAGACCTCAATTTTATCGGAACTTCCATATTTATCTGACATTGACTCCTGGACCAGAATGCTTTGCTCAAAACTTCTTTTTTTACCTTTTACATTCTTGTCATGCTCGATTCCTAGTACCCATTAGCCAGAACACTTGAATCACAAAGTACTATTTCAAAAATATTTCTCTTTACTTTTTATTTCTAGTGATCTTTCAAACTAGCCAACACCTACCATAAGCATTAGTTTTCACTTGGGGTCCCCAAGTCTTATAGTCTTGGGGTGTGTTGTGAGACCACACAATAGGATGGTCTTCAATGCTAGGTGTGGGATCATCATTACCCTCTTCTATCTTTACTAGATAAATTTTGCTTCCCTTTCTCGCTGCCCCTTTTACATGCATAGCTGATATCATTCTTACCACTATTGGCCTTTGGATTCCTTTGAAGAAACACCAGCCTCCCTTGGTCATCTATACATTCAATCCTCTTGTTGTAGCAATCAAACTTAGCTTTGTGCATTTGAAACCAATCTATCCCAAGAATTATGTCATAGGACCCTAATGGAGTGACCCATAGATCCACCTTGGTCCTTATAATCCCTAGGTCAATTTCAGCTCCACACAGGCAATATTTGATCTTTTGTGTCTTACCCGACCCAAACTCAACCTCTATCTCCTCTCAACTAAGACTCTTATGATCAATTTTACATTTTTGAATTACATTGGAGGAAATAAAACTATCTATGGCTCCTAAATCAACCAAAATAGAAATAGGTTGGCTGACAAGTGTACCTTGAAGTTCTATAAGTGGGGCCTACTGATCTGCTTGGCGATTCTCCACAACTGCATATATTCGAGTGGTGTGATTAGTGGTTTTGTTTGAATTCTAGGGACACATACTCATATAATGGTCACCTCCACATGTCCAAAATCCATTCATTGGTCCTTTTCAGCCTTCCTTGTCTCTTGAGGAATCACCTTATGCCACTTGCCTGGATGAATTTTGTCTTTGGTCTTCTTTTCATGTTTGACCTTCTGACCCACGGTTCTCCCTATAGTTTCAGCCCCTCTTAAATTGATGAGAATCCTTTCCTTTAGACTTAACCTCCTTATTATCCCTTTGTTTATTATCTAAGTAACTGGATCCGTCCTCTCGATGAACGAGTTTTTTGTTTGTGTTCCTATTTAATCTTATGCTTTTCTTCAACAACCAAAGCTACCTCCACAACCTGATTTAAGTTTTTTGGTCGAGTGAGCTTGGTTGTATATAGAATATTCTTATTCAGTCCCAAGAGAAATTTGTTCACCCAATCCTCTTCTCTTTCATATAAGGCACATGATGGAGTAAGCTCATGAATTTGGACTTGTATTTGGCTACCAACATTGCCCCTTGGTACAATGTATCAGATTTAGTCATCTTTTGGTCTCAATAATGAGCAGACAAGTACTCCTTGTGAAGCCTCTTGGTGAACTTGTCCTAAGTTAGTTGACTGATATCATAGTTATTTATTTCCACCAAGTGATCCCACCACAATGAGACTTCTCCTTCTAGGTAATAGATGGAAATCCTAACCTTATTATTGGTACTTAGTTCCATCAACCCAAAATACTTGTTCATTCCTATGAGCCATGCTTCAATGACATGCCCACCTCCAGTCTCGTCAAACTTAGGGGATTGCATTTTCATTAATTCGCAAATCAATGGGTCTTTTTCCACTCCTCGTTGTGGCTCTAGCAGAGAGTGACTGTAAGTGAGAATTCTGGAGCTGCACTAATGTTCCTAACTTATATGCACATCATGTTCCCTATCCGACTCTTCAGTTCCTCTGCTAGTGTTGTGATTAGTTCCTTTCTCCTTTTTCCTCATCAGATCCTCAATTTTCTTCTCCTGAGATGCTATTTTTGCACAAAATACATTCAATTCACTTTGCAATTCTTTTGGTATAGTAGGAGGTGGATATGACACACCCTACTTTCCTGTAGCATTTCAGTGAGGATAGGGCTTGTTCCCCTCCTTAAGTTTCTCCTCATTGAATTAATTTAATTTTGTGAGATAAAATAAAGTGTAATTTAAGTATTTTATTATCTTGTTTTAAATCTTTTCTTTTATCAAATTTATAATTATGGAAAAATTCATACGCAACAAATGATTCACAACATGAAAAAAAAAAATCCATTCCCATTTCTCAAATACAGCATAACACATTATATATATATATATATATATAAATATATATCTTCATATTTGTCATCAATATTTGACATTTTTTTACATAAGTGAGATGGTGTTTATTTAGTACTAGTTCATCATCTTGTACATAGTTCTAGTTACAAATTAGGAGTCTACTCCTCTTTGGGTTCTTCCTCATCCAAGATTCCCACATTTATGGACACAACAACATGGACACGATTATACTCGGCAGTTGCTTCCTTAGTGAGAATAGGAGCATTGCGTCTGCAACCAAAAGGGAAGTCTCGAATAGCTGAGGGTCTGGGTTTAATTGTTGGTAGAGGGAATTTCCTTGATGCTTCATGATCCTTGTCATGTTTGGCTAGTTCCTTTCCTTTAATTTTAATCATTTGATCGTTTCATCTAAAGGCTCAATGTTTGATATGGGTTCAGTTTTTGTGTTCGACCCTATAGTAATAAGGGCTTTGGATCCTTCTGGTTCATTTTGTTGGGGTGTTGTTTTCATGAGACCTTCTTCTTTCCTTTTCCTTTCTTTCCACGACCCATGACTGCCAATACCAAATAGTCATATTAGTGCAACAAAAGAGTGAGTACCTAGGTCCTAGAGTCAAGTTCTAAGCTTTGATACCTATGTGACATCAACCCCAATGAAAGGAAGAATTTATGCACAATTTTTTTTTTATCATTATAAGAGGGAATACATGGAATTGAATTAACAATTAAACAAAATCAAGAGAAATCAGCATATACTTCTTAATCATCATGTCAATATACATCTTACAAATAAAAGCTCACTTCATTAACCAATAGAAGATTGTTGCCATTATGAAGTGCACATACCTTAAAAATTTTACAATTCAAGAAGGCTCCATGTCCATGGTTTGCTTTGGATTATGGTCCAGGGTGCAAAATGATCCCAACCAAAGTGGATTCAAACCCTATCCACCCCTCCAAGTGGATTATGTGGCTCATGGTGAGAGAGAATTGTCTTCAAACCCATAAGAGTGTATAGAATATTTCCCTAGTGACCAAATCTCAAGGTGTACCTACCAGTGGTAGACTTAAGATACCATTTCCCAATAGTTATAAGGTTATGAGGTGATTTATATGTTACTTACTTGAGCTTGTTAGGAACTTTCTTTCCTATAGTCCATTGGATGGATAAAAAATCAAGGTTATCCAACGTTGGCATAGAATGCTCCTTCACTACTATCCATATCGAGCAAGTAGAACCCCTAGACACCTGTCAAGCTCGAGAATTAAGGTATTGATCCTTGACTACTATCCATCTCAAGCATAGTACTAGCCCTAGACACCTATCAATCTTGAGCTTAAAATTACTAGTCCTTGACTTTTTTCCATCTTGAGCAAGTACTTCCCCTAGAGACCTATCAATCTTGAGCATAAAAGTACCACTCCTTGACTTCTATCCATCTCGAGCAAGTACTGCCCCTAGACACCTATCAATCTCAAGATTCCTTGACTTCTCTTAACACTATGACTGGAAGATAGGTCCCTAATGAGATTAAGCAGGTTGCCAACTTAGTTGTAGCCATGGATGGCATTAATAATATTTCATATATAAGCATTACACACTCATAGACTCATCTCAGTTGGAAGTAAGGTATCTCTTCACCCCATGATAGATTGTGTTTTATACCCTACTTATATTTAAACCCTTCAAAGCTTTTCCAGACATGGACTCATAAGGGGACTATTTTCTCATTACATAATAGAGAATTCCTATTGTTTACATATGACTATCCTAGCAGCCATTTAAAAATAACATAAATTAGCCTTAAGATTAAATGTGTCTGTCCTTACAACCCATAATAATTCATAGTAGTAATATGTAGATTTAGCATTCTTTAAGTACATGAGTGGTAGTAACATAGGTTTGTAATTCCTAATTCGTTGAGCAGCAACATAACCTCACAATCTTCCTATCCTTATTTCTTCTTGGATAAGAAATTATAGAAAAAGGGCAGATAAACGGTCGAATTGATTTGTATAGCTAGAAGATGTGGTGATACAATAAGCAACACCTATATCAATCCTTTTGTGACTTTGGTTAATGGTTGTTTTGATTATATTAGAAAAACGGGTTATGAAGGGACCCAAAACCCTTTACATCATAGGAACAAAAAAGATGCTAAAAGAGATCGACATTGAAGCATATTCAACTACCAAAAGTAAACCAACAACAAAGAAACATAAACAAGAAACAACATAGAAAAAGATGGGTGATCCCATAATACTGGTTTACAATTTTTGGCCAAACTGGACACTGAATTGATTTTTTCTAACTAAATCTTCACTTTTGGGCATCTATAGTGGCTAAACCGTGAGGAATTTGAAGATGATGCAAACTAGTGATTTGTGACATTTTGTCTGTATATTCCAAATATGTTTTTTTCAAAAAAATTGGAATTAGATTGCATTTCTTTTTTCATCTTCTTCAAAAACTAGTTTTTATTAGTAAACACCAGTTTTAAGGAGTGATGCTCACCGTATACAACATAACTTTTTCTCTATGAAGGATAAAATTCTAATTTTTTCGAATTTATATTTGTAACTATGATATCTAACCCTTTCATTTGGTTTCATAGTGTTTTATTGAATATTTATTCCTTAATAAAGTTTCGAAGTCAAACCAATTACAATTCAGACATATGAAGACTGTATACAACATAACTTTTTTTGTATGTATCAAAATTCATTTTTTTTTATTGGATCAAGGACATCAATACCTAGCCTACACATATTTTTTAGAATTTTATTTTGATAATCTACTATTTTTCCACATGTGCAGAACAAAGAGCTTGATTTTCAATGAAAATCCTATGTTTAATCAAACTAAAAAAAAAAATACATACTAAAACCAAAACATATTAAAATTATATTCGTTGGATAGCTCATTCTGAGGACTATCATCATCCAATTGGGTATGTGAAGTCTCCTCCATTTTCATCCTCAACTTGAGATTTGAAGGGAAAAATTCTAGAGATTTTTGGTGCCATAGGGGGAGAAAGGGGAAAAGGGGGGGTTCTAGCGAACTAGGGTTCAATAGAACCAAGGGGTTCACTCGAACCCCCCTCTAGTGAACCCCCCTTTAATGAAATTAAAAAATAAAACCCATTAAAGAGGGGTTCACTAGAAGGGGGGGGGTTCTAGAGAACCCCCTAGTTCTAGCAAACCCCCTAAAGTGTTTTCCATCCGAAAATGCATTTTTCCTTCTTCAATGGAATTGTAAACCAATTTTTTACATTTACCTAGATACTATTTCATATTCTTCAAGGTGTTAGCCACCTCAATCTACTGGTTGGAGTGTGAATTGACCATGTCCATTAATTCTTTCTTTTCCTCCTCAAAGGTCTTTCTAAGGTTTCCCCTAGCTTTGGTACATGAGCCTTTTGACTTATCTTTGTCAATTTTCTTCCCTTTACCCTTAGAAGACTTTTCCTTCTCCATCATCTCTACAAAGTATAATTGATCCTCCCTGAGCCCACTAATCTTACCAAATAAGATCTTCAGGGACTCCACACTATTCTTGACCAAGCTGTGACTAACCAACAATAGTTTCTCGATGTCTTCATTTGTTTCTTTTGTCTTCCCTTCCATTTCACTAATATGATTCACACAGTCTTGAAATTAGTAAAGGAGCACTCTAAATCAACTAGCCTCTCAATTAAAATTTCCAAAGAAACACCCTTCGACTGGTTTAACATATTCTATTTCAAACCCCTAATCTTAATATTTACCTTATTAAATTCCTGCATAACCCACCTAGCAAGCTTAAAAGTGCATGTGGCCCTCGAACGATCCATATCCAAAAGCTCGAACATGGAAGTATTGTCATCATTAAAATACAATAAATCCTTAGAGAGATGATTAACCTTTAGCGGCTCAGGCTTTCCAAGGTTCAGATTCACCCCCTCTTCCTCATACATCGATCTTTCAATTGACACCTCCACAATGTATGACTTTTGAACAGAGGAGTAACTGATTACAACAACATTTTCCTCCACACCCTTCTCCTACTCCAGAACCTTGCTACCCTTCAAACTACCTTTCACAACCTATTTTTTCAACTTTGCAATCTATTCAAAGGCCCTTCACAGAATCTCCTTGGCCTCCTTATCCCTTGCATCATCAGGCATGACCTTCTCCTTCTTACCAGCCACTCTAGAATACTAGCCAAGGAGCTCATTATTCTCCTTAGAATGGGAATCACCAGAGATAGTATTAGTGTCATTTCTAGTAGAAGGGGACCCACAGGACCCTGATTCTTGTAATACAAGCTTCTTAATGGTACCCTTCTTTAAAATTTCCTTCTTTCACTTTTTAGAGGTGGCCACCACAGGAGACGATGAGCCACCCTCCTCCTCCTCATTCCAATCAACTTCACCATTAGCACTAGTCTCCAAACCAGTAAAAAAGGATTCCTTTCTAATAGCCTTCTCCTTTCCTTTAACCAACTTGCCAAGAGTATGGGCTCTCACATGCTCCATAATGAGCAATATGAGGCCCTCATGAAGAAAATGATCCCTTATATTCTTCAAATGAGCATAGATAGACACTTCCAATGATGTCTAAAGAAAGAAAGGGAACGAAACATACAATCCATGCCTAAAATGATTAAGTAGGGTAAAGTGATGTCCTAAAATAGTAGTGTATCGACTATCTAGGGTAACATACCACATAATGACCTCTGCTACATCGACCCAAATACACTTTAGAGAAGTCCATTCGTAACCCCATGAGGGCATCTTAATCAGCTTCTTATGTTCATTATGTTTGAAGAAATAGTCCATGGAGTCATCATTGCTCTTTCACTCCTTGAAAAATTTATGACCATCCATTGGAAGCCTTGTAATGGACTAACACAGACTAATGATTTGTTGTATTTGTGTGAGACTTGGGGTGCTGTCATAATAGTGGTTTACAATTCCTGAGAGGAACGAATTTTAGCTAAAATCACATATTTTTAGAAAATATAATGATTTAAGCCTTAAAAAGTTTCATTTTAAGGATTCCAATTGAAGAGGGTTTGATCAAATCACCTTAGATCAAACCCCCTTGGATAAAACCTCACTAGTTTTAAACCATACCTATAAATGCATCTCCTTTACACCTATCAAAATGCTAATAAAAAATCACTTTTGATTTAGATTTTGGGGGATCAAATGAATTCATTTAAAATTTATTTCAAATGATTATGGTATTCCCGGAACAAGCTATCAATAAATATAATTTTAATATGTTTTGGTTTTAAAGATAGTAGGTTTCACAATCCATAACATAGATTTGTATTTTACGGATTGATTGTGTAAAGATTTTTCATCAACGTTTGAATCACACTTTCTGTGATCCTCATCTAACTCTCTTTCATCACGATGATGGATCACGAGTGTGATTGAAGCGTTGATGCGACCCTGTCGAATCGAAAAATCAACTCTAAATCTATATTTAATTTTATTATGTATTTATTTTTTAAGTTTATTAAACATAGGTTTTTCATCGAAAATGAATTTCTTTGTTCTTCACATGTGGAAAAATATAAAAGATTATCAAAAAAAAAATTTGAAAAATATGAGTGCACCGAGATATTGAATTCCTTGATCCAACAAAAAAATTAAAATTAGAATTTTGACATATACAAAAAAGTTACGTGTGTTATCACGGTCGTACGAATTGTAATTTTTGACTTTGAAACTTGATTAAGGAAACAATATTCAATAAAAACTATCTAACCAAGTGGAAGCACTAGATATCAGAGTTACAAATCTAAATTTGAAAGAATTAGAATTTTATCCTTCATGGAATAAAAGTTATCGTTATATGGTGTGTCACTTTTTTAAAAATGTTGTTTCTGAAAAAATCAATTTTCGTGGGAGATAGAAAAAAGTGCAATTTGATTCCAAAAATTTTGAAAAAAATATTTTTAGAATCTACAGACAAAATTTGATGAGACTCTAGTTTGTACCATCTTCAAATTCCTCGCAGTTTAGCCGCTATAGGTGCCCGAATGTGAAGATTTAGTTAAAAATAATAATTTTAGTGTCCAGTTTGGCCAAAAATTGTAAACCACTATTATGGGATCACCCCTTGTCATTGGATGCAAGTACCAGCGGTGCAAAGTGAGGCGGCTTATGTGGTTCTGTTGGTTGAGAGAAAGATAATAGTACGTCATTCTAGAGTTAGACCTTTCTTATGGTTTTCGTCACCCCGAGGTTTAGTCTACCAAGGATTTTGATATATATATTATAGTTATTTGTTTTGGATAAGTAAAGCCAATAGGTCCACTTAAAATATCTCAATTATTTGACAATGCTCAATTTGGTAGATTTAATTAAGGTATTTGAAAGAAAGGGCTAAATTAAAAGAAATAAATATCTAAAGGTGAATAAATAAAATAAGTTATTTGAGCAAATAATAAAATTATAAATTAAATATTTCTAAAGGTGAATAAATAAATTAAGTTATATAAGCAAATAATAAAATTATAAATTAAATACTTGATTGTTACATTATTAAAATGACAAAAATTTAAAACAAAGAATAGAAAACACTCACCATTTTATCAAAGGCCATATTCCATCAAATCCGTGAGAAATAAAATATATCATCAAAAAAATAAGGAAAGACAGAGGATGCAGGAAAAAAAAAGTTTGATGCTTTCACGGGAGAGGAAGGGCGGCATGAGATAGCTGAGTAGGGAGGCTATCAGGAATCCTCGACCAAGGAGAGGAAGAGGCGTAGTTGGGTAGAAGAAGAGGACATAACTTTTAAGGAGGCCTGGCAAGCCCTGCAATCATCGCCCATGGCAGGAAGGGACATTGACCAACAAGTCATGGAGAAACTCGGCTCTCTTCTCCTTAAATCGACTTGGAGAGGTCTCATTTTGGTGGGGGCAGAAATTTGGGAAAAGAGAAGAAGAGGTGTGGAGGAAGTTTCAAGAGTTGTTGAGTGCCAGCATCAACTAGGTCATCCTCCATTGGTTCTACAACCATCTTTACAAGCACAAGCAATCTAGGTTCTTAAACTTTGGTTTAGTTAAGAAAGAGATTTACATTGCTATTTTAGTGATGAATTTAGATGTAAGTGTTTAATATTTCTTATTTGAATGCTGCAATAATGGAAGCTACAATTGTTCTCATGTTTGTTTAACATCACTCATGTATTATCCTTCAAGCTTGGTAGATGAACAACATTATCTGAAAATAACATTAGAGAGAGGGTTACAATAGAATGATTTCTTGCGACAACAATCTCTACCTAAAAATATTAGGAATTTTAACCAAGGACATGGCTTGGGGTGCAATGTGTGATTTAATGGTCTCATTTGGTTAAGCTATAGGAGATGAATGTTTGCAGCTGTTGTATGATTATGATAAAATAAGTTAGGAATGGAGGAGAACATAGGGTATTTGATTGCTAGCAACAATTTTTTTTGTATAAGCAACTAGGAGGGTAAGTTAAGGAAGGAAAGATAGAGTAATTCCATGGAGGTCTAGCTTACCTCATACTCAACCTATTCTCCCATTTAACTAAAGCCTTACTAAACTTGCAGCTGTTCACTCATATCAAAATGTGAAAAAAAATAAAAATAGAGGAAATCTCATTTAAAACTTGCAGATGTTCACTCATCAAAATGTAAAAAAGAAAAAAATAGAGCAAATCTCATTTAAAACTTATAGTTGTTCACTCATATCAAAATGTGAAAAAATAGAGAAAATCTCATTTAAAACTTGTAGTTGTTCACTCATATCAAAATCTGAAAAAAAAAGATCAAATCTCATTTAAAACTTGCAGCTATTAACTCGTATCAAAATGTGTCAATATAGAGATCTCATTAAATCTTGCAGTTGTAACTCCTATCAAAGGTAACAATATAGAATACTTTTCAATTTAGTCCTTGCAGCTGCTCACTTATATTAGAATGTGTCATTATAGAATAAATCTCAATTTAGTTCTTGTAGTCATTAATCTATCCATGAAGATTTCGGTCAAGTAGGCATCATAGCCTTAATTTCTTAATCATGGGGCATGAAATGACATATTTATACCTGAATGAGGGATTACCTTCTTGGTAAAAACAAAAAATGTCTTAATAACAAGTAGAGTAGGATATCTCTTCCCATATTTGTCTTAAGGAATTAATCTTTTTTATGGTTCAGCCAAAAATCTATTACCATTACATTTAAATATTTTACCATCAAATATACTATACTAGATTATGGCTCTAAGTACTACCTGCACCATACCCTGCTACACTGCTGGTTGCTAAGTCAGCTATCCATATGAAAGACTACAACTATTACGATCAGATGACTATTAAGGCAATCATTCTCATTTTAATGAGTATTTTTGTTAATGTAATCCTTGCTAGACCATGACTTGAATTATTCCAATAGGATCAATGAATCAGGTATCCTCTTCCTACTAACTGGGGAAGAAGAGTTTCCTTCCCACCAGAAGGTGACTAAGGGTAAGAAATGATCTTCATAGGATATCTAGCAATGCCATACTTGGTGGTAGCTAGGAGGTTAACCTACTGACCTTGAGTTGGGAGCCTATTCCCAATCCAGTGCTAAGCATAAACTAAGGAATAGTACTTTCTTGGGATGGATGATAGTCTAGGAGCAGCACTATGCTCGAGATGGATGATAGATTAGGAGCAATACTATGCTTGAGATGGACAATGGTCTAGGTCTGATACCAAGCTTGGGATGGACGATGGTCTAGGGGTGGTACTAGCTCGAGATGGATAATAGTCTAGGGGCAGCACTATGCTCGAGATGGACAATAGTCTAGAAGCATTAGTAGGCTTGAGATGGTCATTAGTCTAGGAGCATTTCATGCCAATGATGGTTACCCTAGTTGCTTAGCTGATATATGGACAACCGGAAGGTGGATACCCAACAAGCTAAAGTAGGTAGATCTAACTCCTCTTTGAATCTCATAACTGTTGGAAGGAATTATAAGTTTACCATCGCTAGGTGCACCTTGGGAAATGGGTCACTAGGAAGTCATATTGCTCATAGCTCAAGGGTTTGAATGGCGACTCTCTCTCTCTCACCACGGGCCACCTAATCCACTTGGAGGGGTGGATAGGGTTTGAATCCACATTGGTTGGGATTATTTTGTACCCCACCATGACTGGATCAAGCAGGGTCTTGGAGGTAAAACAACTCACCATCATGAAGGTATGTGCAATAGCATTCTTTTTATTAAGATAGCAAGTTGTACTAGTGGATTATGTAACTGACATGATAAGAAATTGCTTAAGCTGATCTCCATTATTGTTTATATGATTCTAACCTTCTATGTAATCATTTTGCATGATGATGAAGGAAAAAAAAAAATGTGCAAAAATTCTCCTTTTTGTTGGGGCAGATTTTACATTGGTATCAGGGCTTAGAACTTGACACTAGGACCTAGGTGCTCTCCCTCTTTCATTGTACTAATTTGGCTATTTGGTAATGGCAGTCATGGGTCAAGGGAAGCAAGGAAAGGGGAAGAAGAAGGACTCGAGGAAACATCC
This sequence comes from Sequoia sempervirens, assembly GCA_007258455.2. Lineage (NCBI taxonomy): Eukaryota > Viridiplantae > Streptophyta > Pinopsida > Cupressales > Cupressaceae > Sequoia > Sequoia sempervirens. The sequence goes on from VDFB02373473.1 coordinate 137,583, forward strand.
CCAATGAAATAATCGAGAAGGATCCAAGACCACTATTATCACACAACCAAAAATCGAAACTAAAACCATGTCTAACACAAAGCCATTGGTAGAGACTATTAAGCGACTGAAAATCCAAAAGGGAAAAAAAATGGCCAAACCAAATGAAATTTATGAACCAACAAAGGGATTCCCACAACCAAAGCCAAAAACCAAACCCTCAGCTGTTAGAGACTTCCCTTTTGGATGTGGATGCAATGCTCCAATCCTCTCTAAGGAAGTAATTGTAGAATACAAGTGTGTCCATGCTAATATGTCTGTAACTATGGGGACCTCTGATGAGGAAGAACCCGAAGAGGAGGAGGCACCTACTTTGTAACTAAAACTATGTAAAAGATGATGAACTCTAGTACTAAATAAACATTGTCTCGCTTTTTTTTTGTAAAAGTTTCCAACTATTAAAGATATATATATAGACTTATATATGCTTATTTATCAAGGTGTTATGGTGAATGAGAATGGAATAATTAATGGTGTGAATCTTATGTTGAGTATGAATTTCTCCTTGATTCTAAGACAAGACTTAAACAAAATAACAATGACACTTAAATAACACTCTCTTTTCCCTCGTAGAACCCAACAAATTCAATGAAGAGAACTTTGAGGATACCCGTTAGGCTGAGCATCTTTGTTTTTCCATGCACTTACTTGGAATGGAAAACCTAGCTACTATCTCCCAATTGAATACCGTTGGCCAATGGACACGCTCAAACTTATGAAATCAGGTGGAGTCGATGTCTTGCACCTGTCAACCTATGTACAAAGAGTATATCGAACATGCATATATATAATATTATAAAACACACCGTGAAGAGGAAATCTCATAATCATAGGGTGCTCGCAAGTGAGTGATACAATCCCGTCCCCTTCACCAATACAAACTTTCTAACTGACGAGTCTAACATCAATAATATAATCAAAAGCATACAGCATCATTAATTCAAATATCCGCTAAGTTAATCCAAAACATGCCATAATGATAACATCAGAGTAAAATACCATCACATTAAAATATAACATTTGCATCGCTTTACAGTTTGCGATCAAATAGTAACCAAGTACCAAAGTCAAAGCATAAACAAAAACAACATAACAAAGAAGAACATTGCCGATCAAAAGAGCCAAAATGGAGGGGTGTTACATCCTCCCCCCTAGGGTCAGGCTTACTCCTGGAAGCCTGCAAACATAAGGGATAGAGCTCCCTCAAAACCAACTAAACCCTAACCTACTCAGAACCTCGATCCTCGAGGATCAACTCCTAAAGTCGAAGGACGAACTGCACTCAAATGCTCAACCTGACGAGTATCCACCGCAGTAAATGATTTACAGTTTTATAATAAAAGTATAGAAAGTTGAAATTACAAAAAAAAGAATATTGAAGGCTATCCTAATGTGCAAAATCACAAATAAAGAGTAAGAAAAGATACCATTCCACTCATGATTCAAGACTCTAGTTAGCCTCCAAGAAACAAACATGTGCCTACACACATGGAAATGAAAAAAATGTTGGGTTGTGTTTTGAGGTCTGCCACAATTAGACCCCCATTTTGGTGTTTCCACCTCCACGAACAACCAAGATTCCACAAGATAGAAAATAGATAGAGAAAATAATGGAAATGACACTATCAAATAGAGTGCAAAAACAACCTAAATGCTACTCTATAAGACACAATGATACAAATAAATGAAAAGAGCAATATCACCTTCCTTCTACTAGCACTCAAGGCTTGAGAAGAGAGGGTGACGAAAGGCTATGCCTTTCCAAGAGGATGAAGCTTCATAGACATACAAAATCTAATGGTGTTGTAGCAAGAGAACATGTTAGAGAAGCCAAGTAGAGATCTTGCACTAGCGAGAGTGATCAAGAAGAGCAAGAGAATGAGCTTGAGAGAGTGATAAATTGCATGGAGTGAAAGAATGACATGAAGGGGTGATAGAATTAGTTTGAATACATGAAATGGAGGCAAGTAGTCATTTTTCATTGATCAAGGGTCGATAAAAGATGTTACTTCCGTAGCCAACCAAAAACACAATAGTTTTGCAAATTCCAAGCGCATGAATCATTTCAGGATGGTAGTGTGGCGTTCACATATCCCTGACAAAAGTTCCTCCATCGACACAAAAATATAAGTTCATGTGGGAGGAATAAGTAGGCGACGATGGGATTTTCATCATCGAACTTATATTTTCTAAGGTAAGGACAAGTAAATGGGGAATTTTCTTAGGGTGCAAATTCATGCCAGTACAATATGTGTGTGTGTGTGTGTGTGTGTGAGTGTGTGTGTGTTTGTGTTCATATATCTATTCTTATCTTTTTCTACATATGATCTACATTGTATATATATGTACATTCCCATGAAGGGACATGAGTCCTAGTTACAACTAACATCTCTTTCATCCTTCATAGACCTTTTGTGGTAGCTTGCAGTAAGATTTATTATGGCCCTTGACCTACTAACAACACTCTTTATTAAATTTAGTGAGGGCCACACATGTTTAAGATATAGTTGAGAGTGTTGATGCAACATAATGGAAGCATGCAATGCATGTTGAATATAAATCAAACATGGTAACTCATAAGTCTTCCACTAGAAAAGAAAGTCATTAGATACAAGTGGCTACTTAAGATGAAATATAAGTTAGATGGATTAATCAAATAATATAAAGATCAATTAGTGGTGAAGGGATATAACCAAATTTCAGGATTGGATTATCATTACACTTCCTCACTTGTAGTGAAAATAGCCTCCATAAGAGTTCTTCTATCTAGTTCATCAATATTAGATATTCAAGTGCATTAACTAGATGTCAAAATAATGTTTGTCATTGATTTATTAAAAGAGGAGGCTTACATGTAACAAAAAAGGATGTATACAACAAGGGAGGAAGCAAGTATTATGTAGGTTCAAGAAGACTTTGTGCAAGTTATAGTAATCCTCAAGAGCATACATGAAAGTTTTGATGGTTTCTTGTAGGATGAAAGATATCCTCACTAAGATGTTTATTCAAATGTCCACATTAAGCATATTGATTAATTTTTTTTAATTCTAAAATTGCATGTTGATGGTGTTATTTCTATAAATAGGTGATTTGAAGTTGTTAGATTTGATTGAATATAGATTTGTTTTGAGTTTGAAATCACTAGCTATTGTGAGATTTATTATTTCTTAGGCATTACAATTCCAAGGGACTAGAAGAAAAAAACAATTTCATCTTTGCTATGAGAGGCCTATTGAGAATATCCTTAAGAAGTTTAAAATATGGATGACTACAAGATGGTGGCTACATTAATAAAAGTTGGTGAGATGTTATCACTATAATTGTGTCCAAAGACACATGAAGAAGAAGATTCCATGATCATGTTTCTTTATTAGATTTTTGTAGGAAGCCTTATGTATGCAATGGATTATGGTAGACCCAACACAACACATGTAGAAAGCCTTGTAAGTTAGTTTCAAGCACCCTTGGACCATAGCATTGAGAAAATACTTAAGATAATTTTTAGATATATATGTGGAACAACCAAACTTCATATCACATTTAATGGGATTTTCAATAAAGAAGTCTTTGGAGCTCACAGAGTATTGTAATGTAGATTGGTCATGGATGTTGATGATTGTAGTTTAATATTTGTTACTACTTTATTTTGAATAGTGATGTGGTCTTTTAGAAAAATAGGAAATAACCAACAATTTCATTTTCTAGTGCAAAAGTAGAGTACATATTAGCTTGTCAAGTTATAAAAAAATAATTTAGTTAAGTAAAGTTTTATTAAATGATATTGAGTTTACTCAAATCCACTCCATGATTTTGAAATATGATGGTCAAAGTAGCATTGTGATAACAAAGATCTTAGAGTTTCATGATAAAATGAAGTGTATTGATGTACTATATCATTTTTCCATGAACATTTAAAAAAAAAAAAAAAAACATAATATTTAGATGAAATGCTATACAATAAAGTAATAGTAGAGACGCACTAACAAAAATTGTCAAAGATAAAAAATAAATTCAAATTTTGTAAGAGAGAAATCCAAAACATATTTATCTAAATCCAATAAATATCTAACATGATAAATGCACTCTTATTAAAAAGAAAAAGAAAATTAATTAAAATGTAAAAACTTATTAAATAAATTTGAAAATTAATTATTATTTTGAAAAATGAATCTATCATATTACACAAAAATTATTTTTTGTTTAAATAAAATTATTAAAAACTAGGATATAACAAAACATCTTGTGTTGATTCAACAAAACCGAACATATAAATAAAGGATACATTAACTTTAAAAGTGTATATTTACTAAGTTTATAAAGTAGGTGCATATAAATAAACAAGGTATGGATGCATGAAAAAGTATGTTTAGGTTGATAAACATTTAGTTTTATAATATACCTTAAATCAAATAAGAAAAAGAGAGAATGCAAGCATGAGAGAACACAAACAAATTTGAAAAGGCACACTTGAAAGCCCCTAAAAATAATTAGAGTATAATAGGATTGTAAATACTCCAACAGCTAGCATACTGTATTTCTTTTAACACTTGCTCTACGGATTATTCTGGAACAGGGTGGTGTGGTTAGTTATTTGAGAAGAGATGGTTTGTAGATGAGGTAAGTGACCACCAGACCCGCACTGAGCAATGCAGTTGTTCTTTGCACAGTAGTCTGCAGTGCTCCCACACCAGTTGTACTTACTGCAGCACCTCCCTGTGTCGCAAGAGAATCTTCCAGCTGGGTTGCATGTTGGATCTCCCTCTACACTGCTCATCATCACCATCACCATCACCACCCATCCTTTCTTCATCTCCATCTTTGCTCACTTGCAACCAAAACTGTATCTGCACAAACAAAGACTATCACCACCTACAAACAAATGGTTTATATAAGAACTGTTTCTATCAATATGAGAAGAATATATGTAAACTGAACTAAGCATTAGGAGGAGAATCCATTTATACCTTTAACGAAACCTAACAAGATTGCTTGCTTGTGTTGGGATACTTTGAAGCGCAGGAGGGGACTCTATTTATAGTTCAAGTATGGTGATTTCGTATGCCAACTGAGTGGGTGGTGAATGCAAGCTGATGTTTGAGATGTCTGCCACCAACCAAAACAGAGTGAAAATGGATCACCCATTGCTGTTATATTGGGCAGGCATCTTCAGTGCGCACCTGCATTACTTTGAATTAACTATCATATTATCTGGGCTATTGTCTTTATAGCCGCCCACCAAATAGATTTGGACGGAAATTCGGAAGCATAATTCCACTCTCTTTATGTTTAAGGTCAATGCGAGCCATTTTTATTACGATTTTATTAGATGTTTTTGTAAAGAAAATCTAAGGGCGTCTCATCTGAATAGCTAAACAAGGGATTTTGGTACTAAGATTTGTTGGCTCACACCAAAATACCTATTGAAACACGTTATTATTATTATATATGAAAAAGTCGAGCTCCACTGCTTAAGTGCTTTATGACTTTATGAATGGGATCACTTTGAGGTATAAATGTGTAGTGATGAAATTTGCAATGGCCATGCCATTCTCTATTTATATTTAGTTTTATTAATATAATTATATATTTATAAATGATGTATTCTTAAAATTAGATTGGTCTTTTATTCAATTTGTATTTATATGTATTTTTATATAATTATTATTATTTATTATACATATCTTTATATTTATGTTCATACATTTATTTTTTATTTTAAGATTTACATTTTTTTATTTAGGATCAATTTCATAGTGTTTGGGTTTGAACCTATTGATCATATAGAATTGATCTTTAAAGTTTAAAAATTTAAATACAAAATTTGATGACTCATCATTTTTACAAGTTGTTTTAAGTCAATTTGGTAAGCATTTATGTGATTTATTGCTATGTCTTGGTATTTAAAGGAATTCAATGTGTAATTATTTTTATCACTAATCCTTACACATCAATTGACATCACTAACAAAGTCAACATAATTTTCAATAATGCAATACTAGCCAAATTAATCTCATGGATTATAGGATAATTCTACATGTCAAGTAATTCCCACATATTATGTGATCATTCTTATGGAACACATATTCAACCCATAAAAAAATATACAATTTTCAAAACCTAAAAATAAATTCATACTAAGAATTGATTTTGATACCATTAGCAAGTGAAATTTTTGTAGAAACTGTAGTGTAAAAAATGTACACTTTTACAATTTTCACACCATGTTTGCATCCCCTTAATTAATTGGACTTAATTAAGCCTTTAATTGGCCCAATTATGCATTCACAAGCCTAATTAATTTCATTTTCTGAAAGGGAACCCCACATTTAATTAATGCCTACATTGAACTTAACATGTTGGAAATTAATTATATGATGAAGCAACGACTTATCTTGTAAAGGGTTTCGGGCCCCCTTCAAAACCTATTTTTCTTATAATCAAAAACATCTTGGAAATTGAGTGTCCTAGGTTTAGGTCCTAGGACCCATTCGCCCTTGGGCGAATGGGTCCCCCTTAAGTCTCGAGATTTAATTTATAATATGCTTTTGGAAACATTTTAATGCCTAAATTCAAATTGCAAAGGTCAACTAGTGGTGTTTAATTGTCTAGTAATTAAGGAAACACCTATAAATACAAAGTTATTCTATCAAAATAAAATTTTAAAACTTTAAGAGATCAATTACAAGAGGAAAGAGTATTGTCAAGAGCATTGGAGAGTAGAATTATCAGTCATTTATTGCACCAATCAAGATCATATCATCATGTCAAAGTTATGTGTGTTCATGCATATTTTTGGAGCTAATATTGTGATATAGGTTTCAAGTTTTCAAGCATCAAATCAAGTGTCAAATCAAACATCTAATCAAGTCATTTCATGCAAGATCCAATCCTTAGAGAGATTTGTTAGACTTCAATCCTCTAAGGACAACCATTAAAGGGTTTGGTGAGGTGTAACAAGCTTTGTTCATTCATCAATTCCTTCATTTTTTCATTTTTTCATTATCAAGGTTTAATTACCAAACTATGGTTTGATCACTAGGAAAACCCTTATCCACCAAAAACAAACATTTTTCACCTCTATTTGTATGTGCAAATTTTCAGATGAAGAAGGATTGAAAGTTGATCAAAAGCGTAATTTTGTAAAGCTGTCAAAGTTGTCAAGACATAGAAACTCAGATCCTGAATTTATTTTTGACTTTTTGAAATCTAGGGAAAATAGAAGCTCAGATCTTGCACTAGAGGACCCCCAAATCTGAGAATAAAAAACCATGTACAAAGACCCATTCATCCTTAGGAAAATGAGTCCTTGCAGGACACTCAACACTCATTTTTGGTGATAGGTGCATAGTGTTTTAACCTTCTCAGATCTACCAAAAAATTATTGTTTCTATTTGTATTATGCTTTAAATATGCATTTCAAGTTTTACATTGCATAATTGAGTTCATTAAGCATTTTTATTTTATCTCCCCAAAGTGCATTTTAGTCATATTTTACCATTTTTTGTCATAAGGAAAACAACAAATCTTCTAATAGGGTTGGCTCACCTAAGGGTTGAAAGTCAATCATAGCTTTGGGCATCTCTTTTCCTAATGAAATTAGGAAAGTGTATGTGTATAGATCACACATCTTTTTCCACATTGATCACCACACTTACATTTTTATATCTTTCGGAAACATCAACATTCAATCCTTCATCATAGTTCCTACAACTAAATGCCTAATATATCAAATTTAATTTCCAAGTATTTATAGTGCAATTATCAATTTTAAACTAGAATATTTAAACCTAGGTTAATTTTACTTTCTTTGTATGAATTTAATCAATTAAATTAGATTATGTAAAAAGGATTTTATCTTCTAATGCTCCAAGCTAACACAATTAGAACAAAACTTGATAGAATATTTTTTTTAAACAATGACAACAATGTCATTAATGCAACACAACATGCCACACTTGCACAACAATGTGCACACAAGTGTCATGTGAAACACAATGACACAATACCAACAATAACAAGACAACCTCACCGTTGCATAAGTAAGGTGACAACAATGGAAGACTAATCACCCATTGGATAAATCCACCATGATAAACATATGAGAGAGAGAGGACAAAACCTACATGATGATCAATTACTAAACCATGATCACATTCTATTGCAACACCACACCAAGAAAGGATGAGGGAATCATCAACCTCAAATCCCCACCTTGACACACTAAAAAACTCTAAACATAGGGGAAAAGCTTCACAAGAGGTTTCCTAACCAAGAGGCACAACTATCCACTAATTGGAATGATGATGGGTCACTTCCAGACAACCACATGCTTCCAAAGACATCATGTCACAACCTGAAAACACACAAGTAGAAGAATACTACTCCAAAACACCCCATGACCTATGAGTAATGTGGACACCAAAAAGGATAATCGGGTATGTGCAGGATCATGATGGGCCAAAAAGTGGCAATATGATGGGTATGTGGTTGACGACTATTATTTTATCCAAAATTGATGAAACGAAAAGGGTTTTTAAAGGAGATTCTCAACTTTCCACCTATATAAATTATGCTTTACTTTTAATTTAATAAGTAATTATTATTCATTTTCTATTCAAATTAAAACTAAAGTCCTAATTGATAGGCTGATTGAAAAATCTCTATAGCTTTCAAACAGTATCACATTTTTTGTATCCAAAACATGTGTCACATTCTATGCTTCACATACTATAGGATTAAAAAAATAAAAAATGAATTTCATGAATTTTTGACCAAGTTAAGGTGGTCAGACATACGAGTTTTTATATTTTTTAAAAAATTGTAATAAAAAATTCATAATTAATTATTTATTTAGAAAAAAATTAGAAAAAAATATGTATCACATCGGGGCATGAGTCATCTACTTATATCTAAAATATTATAAAAAAATATTATCATTTTATTGTGGTTAGGGTGGTCAAACAAACACCTGCTTCTTATTTTTTCCCTGAAATTTAAGTACGATTGCATTGAAATTTCAAATTTTCACCAAATAGATTTTATTTTTTTTTTAAAAACTTAGTAGTTTAGAAAGTACATTCAATTTCCTACAGATTCTATTCTTACATATTTTTTAAATAATATAGATAACTTATTCAAATTTTTATGTCAAGTTGCCTAACTTTGATTTTTTTGAATTTTTTCCCACTTAAGGGCCTATTTTTTCCATGATGATCTTGCACACACCCAACCAAGAAGGATTACAACCTTCCCAATTCTTCACAAGACTAGGTGCACAATCTCCCTAACCCTAGGTTCGACAATCGGGCAACCTCAAAAGAAGGCATGCAAAAGGAGGCTTGAGAATCCACAAGTTATCAATGCAAACATATAATAACATGCACACAACACCATTAGACCCTTGCTACCATGAGGATCAACTTCTATTTGCATTTTTTCACATACGAGGCCTCAAAACAAAGAAGAAGAATCAAGTCCTGAAATAGAGATACTTGATTAAGGTTTTGAGGTTTCTAATGACTGAAATGGTTAGAGCAAGAAAGATACAAGGCAAAAATTATTCATCAATGAAATTAGACCTAGAAAACCATTGGCTATCCATGGTTGGGAGGGGTTTACATTCTATTTTTTGTATGGTAACAAGGTTGCCCAAACACAAGAGGAGGCCACCCAAACATGCAACCAAACCACCCAACTGGACTTAGAAACTTTTTGATTGAGATTGGAGGCTCTTGAGAAAACTAGGCCACATAGATGCAGCACCAAGCCACCCAAAATCATAGAAAGATACTAATATTTATTTTAATCACCAATTGAACTATTCCTAAGTTCATTTCAGCCTTCACGCACAAATTATAATACTGAAAAGCATAAAGCAATCGCGCTTGGTTCCAACACAGAGACAAGTGATTATCTAATGCTCTTATTTCATTACCATTGTTACATACATATCAAAGAGAGGTCCAAATACATCAAAATAAAATTTGAATAAAGGAATCAAACCATGAATAATCATAGTTACCTTGCCACATTGAAGTCCTCCAACTCCATCACACTCCTCCAATCCCCAACAGGGGTTACCACGCCACTACACCTCGTGGAATGAAATAATCCACTCTTACCATGCTAGGAGATAGCCACATGTGCTACAAGCACAAAAATCATGCCAAACACATGAGGAGAGGGATTACACCCACACCATACAAAAAGAATACAAAAAATCCATTATCTCAACACTCAACAAAGGGATCTGGAAGGAAGAATCCTTTGATCAAACACCTAAGGACTGTGAAGACATATTGAAAATTGTTAATAGAACATAGGTGCACTAAATGACTTGGTCCTATAAAATTGCAAATTCAACTCCAAATTTATATGAAATTTGCACATATATCTGCTTAGGTTGTTTTTGAACATCAATTTTTTCTACGACTTTCCAGATTTGTTGTTTTCACATCATAGTAGTGCATTTTCATTATTGGCTTTGTATCATTGAATTTCATACAAAATCCATTTCAAACTCCCATTCCTAAAAGAAATTTTAAATCCAAGGGTTGGTTGACTCACCTTTTAGGTTGAAAGGACCAATCTTGTGCCCTTGCCACCTTCAAATTCTAAATGATATGCATATGTGGAAAATCCCATGAAATCCTAAGGTGAAGTCCTAGGGTTTCACTTTTATACCTTATCATTTTGGTGAAATTGGTGCATTAGCATTATAAACCTTCTTAAACATGAAGCATATCATCCTAGATTTAGGGTTAGCATTGCTTTATTTTTCATTCATCATTTAGGCATTTTTTATTGTATCAAAAAAGCATAAAAAATTCAAAAATTTGCATATTGAATATATTGCATCATAGGTTGAAATAGGGTTAGTTTCAATCATCATAGGTAAAATATACATCTTAATTGCATTTACAAATCTACATTAGGTTATTTTATAGTTGAAATAAAATCTAAAAGTGTTCAATGAATTCATTTAGGCACTTTGCATATAATAAAAAAGGTGAAAAGTGTCATTGTTTTATTGTAAAAAGATATCAAGATCATCATTTTTCAAATTTTGCACATTAGGATCAGTCAATTGCTGCATTTTACATTTGAAAATTACATTTTATAGGTTGAACATTTTGAAATTTATTGCACACTTGAATTTTCCATTTCATAATAAAAAATGGAAATTTTTTGGAGGATTATTCAATTTCAAGCCTACACAGTCATAAAATAGAAACATTAGATAGTATTATAAATATTCAAACTCTAAAATTAGCAAAAATAATTTCTAGACAAAGACACCCTGGTTACCCTTATTCAGCTGGTTTTGGATCAATTTTTTACCAAACATTTGTCTCTACATTTTTTATGTGTTTTTGCTCTATGATTTTTGCTACTGTGTGTTTGACTGTGACTGTTTTGTACATTAGCGCTCATAGTGAGCACACCTTAGTGTTTTGAAACTCATATGAGCTTCATGAATTAGTGTCCTATTTCCAATACTCCTGTGAGACGTAATTGTAGACTTATGGCATCCCACACTATTGTTGCATCCATTATGGATCCTCATTTCACCAACTCTTTCACATAGGGTATTTTCAATACCTAGCCCATTTTGGACTCAATTCCTAATCCCACACTACCCATGACAACTTCAAAACCAAACACCTTTATGGATATTGAGACTATTGTTTCCCATGTGGCAGATGATAAACTAAAAAAATTAGATAAAGACAAATGGATCTCAAGACTACTTAAGCACTGAATCTTTAGCAAGACAAACAGTTCCCATCATGGATAACCTTAGAAAATTAATCAATGATGCTCAAGGAATAAATTTTTTGCATAGTATAGCTAATATAGTGGATACTAATTTCCCTACAACATCTAGTTGCACCCAAGCCTTAGCGAATTCTCAAAACCAAGGAGGAAAAAAAGTTTCCCTCCCCACAACTATACCTTCTATTCCTACATTTACATTGCTAACTGTAGCTTCAAAGATACAACACACCAATAGTATTTATCCAATCTTAGGGCTTCCTAGTGGGAATCATTTTATTTTTTAAGCATCACATGCAATACCTCAATATTCATCACCTCGCATAAATTTGTAGCATAGTAGTCCACCAAACAATTAGACAATCCCACCATATTCATCGAATTCTGAAAACATGTCAAACAATGATTTAGTCATAAATCAACTTTTGCAAAATGTAACATTTCAACAACAAATCTTTGCATTGAATCAAAATCAAAATGGAAAACCATAACAATATCTTAAAAGGAGTTGATTTTCAAAAAGAAAAATGAAAAACACCCATGACTCAAAATATAGAAATACCTCGATTTGAGAAGTTTAATGGAAAAGGAAACACAAATAGTCATGTATCAACTTTTACGAAATTGTCTAGTGATTTCATCTTTGAAGATAAGCTCTTAGCTAAGCTTTTCCTTAGGTCATTGAAATACATGACCTTGGAATGGTTTTTTTCATTACTAAATAACTGGATAAACTCATTCACTAAACTCATTGATGCATTCCTACAACATTTCCAAGAAAACATGGGTCCTGAAATAATGTTGACTAATTTAGTACATTACAAACAAGGATCTAAAGAAAAAGTGACAGAATTTATAGGACAATATCAACTACTTTATTCACAAATCTCTTATATCTCCCCAATGTTGATGTCTAAAGGGTGTTCGTAGGAAATTTGTAATATATGATTAGAGTTAAGATATTGTTCATGAAATTGAAGGGGGGGAATTGTTGTTGCTTATGGTTTAGGATAAAGAACAACAATATTCCTTGCTCTCTCATTCAAGGAAAACCCTAGAGATCTCAATCTTAGATATTCCAAGGGGAAAGAGATCTTGCAATAGGGTTATCCCAGGGTCTGATTATAAAATAAAGAGGGGTTCACCACCAAGCTAGGGCTTGGAAAGACAAATGAAATACAAACCTAATGCTTAAACCTAATGTAATGAAAACTTCACTAAATGACCTAAAAATGCATGTAAATCAAAATAGAAAACTGAGAGATGAAATGTGTGTACTTGGAAACCTGAAGAGGACTAGATGAAGCTTTGAAATGCTGAAAAACACTAAATTTGATCCTAACTAGGACTCATACGCTAGATTGGGTGATTTAGTCCCATATTAGGGTTTATGGGAAGAAATTGGAATCTGGCAGAGATATATGTCTGAAACTTTTGAAATATGGAAATTTTCCTATATTGGGACTCATACACTAGAAGTGGCTTATCAGTCCAATTAGGGTTTTCTAAAAATTCAAAGTCTGATTTTGCTCTCCAATGTTTGCTCTGTCCTTTCCACTTGATTTACGGACTGTCTAAAATTCTAATTTGCAACCTATAGATTTCTTCCAATGATCTCCTATGCAATGTGACAACTTTGACAACTTTTAACTCTTTGAAAAAAAATTCTTAACTTTCTCTTCAATATGTCTTCAACCTAGATATGCAAATCACGAACTAAAGAGAGAGAAAATGTTGTTTTGTTAGTGGAAAGGGATTTTACTTGGTCAAACCCTATTTTTGTAATCAAACCTTGAAATGAAATAAAATAGAAAAAGAGAATGATGAATAAACAAAATGTAATGTTGTAACTCACCAAAACCTAGCAATAAAGTGTTGCAAACATGTATGAAGTGGCTCCAATGGATGTAGATCTTGACTCTTTCTTGAATGCGATAGATCTTGACTTGAATGCTAGATTGAATCATGAAACCCTACATCACAATTGTTAGCTCAAAAACAAACATGATGCATGACGAATTTGACATGATGCTTGATACTTGAATTATACTCCAAAACACTTGATAATTAGCCCTTGAATGCTTTTGTAAACACTCGAATTCTCTTGTGAACTCAAATTTGCTATAAGGATGCTCATTCAACTTGCTAGTTGTAAAATGAGTGAAAGAAGCTTGTATTTATACTTGTTTATGCCAAATTTATCAAAATTAGAACACTACAAGCTGACCTAATATCTAGGAGAATAAAATTTATCAAAATTAGAACACAGGACTCATACACCACAAATGGCATATGAGTCCCATTAGACCTAACTATGGGACACATTTTCAAAATTGCTTAGAATGATGTGAAATCAAGATCAGTCCCAAATCACTAAATCTAGGCCACACAACCTAAAACACTTGAATTATGATTGGATGATGATTTATTTCAAGATTATCCTCAAAAAGATGCATTAAATGAGGCTTGTTGATGCAAAATAAGGTCAATTAAAGCATAAAGAATCCCAATTATTTAATAAAACCATAGAAAAGTGTGAAAGTGTGTCAAAAAACTTTACAACACTCTAGAATAAGGTACAATTAAGTCCTTTTAGTTCACAAGGGCCCAAGACCTAATGTGGGTGTGTTAAAAAAATTACAACACTAAGTCAAGGCATCATAAAGCTCAATTTAACAAGGACCCAAACAAGTGTGAAAATGTCATAGATGACAATTTTCCACACTACATTTAGCCCCCACTTTGGTGAAAGGGGGAACTTGCTTCCAACTCACACTAAAGTAGACAAACTTGCATAAAGAGGGGTTCAATCATATCGATGCTAGTGGGATAGGACAACATCGACCCAGAGGGTTGCGCAAGCGCCTAGGACCAAGATCCTATAGCAAACTAACATAGGCACAAGAGAACACATATGAAAAATGGAATAAGCAGCAACAACAAGACACAAGCATGCACTACCAAAGACAAGGAGAAAATAAAAAGTGAAAGAAAGGGGTGGATCAAGGTTTGACCATTTTTCCATCGTGATGTGGATCAGATCTAGGTTGTTTGTCTAAAAATTCACGCTCACTCTAAGGAAACAAAACTTTATACTATTCATTGGGTGAGTAATCCAAGAAGGTGAGACACATACATACATGACCAGTATGCACTCACACACATATGTGAGTGGCTAAGGGAAATTCATGCCTCATATCAACTTCCCATCCAACCATACCAAAGTTATACCCCCTAATAACATTAGTAAGGTGCCACACAACAATGATCTTCTAGCTTCATGAGGCAAGAAAATATTTGTATGCTTGAAAACCATGAAAAAAAAAGATGGCTCCACAAGCATGCAAAGTGTATTATGCAAGGTGGCCATATAACCGAAATTTTGTAAATGCAAAGTAATGTAAAGAACGTTCAAAGGAGTCTTGCTTAGTTTGTGTAAGGTCTTGAACTTAGGGGACATCGTGCCTAATGTCTCCAAGAGAGGACCAATCAAAGAATAAAAAATTCACAACTTAGGGGATGCAGTGTGTCACATCAAGCCACTAAGAGGAATATGATATGCTAAGAGAGATCACACACTTGACCGACATCACATCCAATGTCACCACAAAGTAAAAGATGCATCACATGAAGTAAGAAGACTAGACAATGAAACATGAAATGCAAAACAATAATGCCAATGTATGCCGCCACTTTAAAGAAATTCCTAAACACCATGTTGTGAGCAATTACTTTAAAGTAGCAAATGATAAATGCTAACAATAAAGAGGACATGAGAGCTTAGTTGGAAAGCCCTATGCCAAGTTACATGTTTCCAAATAAAGCTATGTCATGAAAAGGAAAAGAGAGGGGTTGCCCCAAAATGAAACTCTAAACACATAAGGGATCTACGAATTTGGGTTTAGTATGTTCTTGGGTGCTGGCAAGAAGTTGAGTCCACTTTTTGGCCAAAAAGTGAAATTTTTCCCCTAATTTTCAGAATTTGACACATTTCACCTTAAAATTTGAAGCACTTATAGATGGAATCTTCAAAAAAATCACTAATCATAAAATGTAGTACTCGGAGTCTAGTTTTCAAACATGCAATTTATTTCAATACCCAGATGGTACAAATTGAGTTTCAATAGGCGTTTCTAAAAACCATTGTTTAAAAGTCACTTATTTTTTACCATACCATGCACGTGTACGTCATCCATATTTTGACCTAAATTATCGTATTTTTCTAAATCCTTTTGGGAAAATATTTGTAACTCACTAAAGCACGTTTTTGATATTTTTTTGTAATTTTTTATTGAATTTCTTTTTGTTAAATTTTTACTAGCGATATTTGTCGTTTTGAAAAATCGTCGTGTACGTCATGCATAAGATGACCTAAACTTATCATTTTTTGAATTTTTTTATTTTAAATTGAAAATAATTGTCTTAAGTACATTTTTTCGTGCAATTTATTTTACAAAAAAAATATTTTAATAAAAGGTTAGTAAAATAGTAAAAAACCCTGATATTTCAAGTTTATGGACTAGTTTCATCAGAAATTAATTGAAAAATAGAGAAAATAATCCAATTGTAAAAAAAATTACATATTTGGAATCTACATTGTCTCATCTATAATGGGTTTTAATTTCATCAAAAAAATTTGCAAGAAAAGTCATCAGCCATATGTCCAAAGTCACTATTTTTCTATAATGTATTGTTAGGACCTTCAACTTGTAGGTCAAACCAGGTTGAAGGCCTAGGTTTGGATTCCCAATGCTTTTCCTGAACTAGAATACAAGCCAAAAACCTGGCCACAAAATAAGGGGAATTTAAAAATTTAGAAATGAGATCCTATTTACAAAACGAGATCCCATTTCCCAATATTAAATGTTGGGACCATTGACATGGAAACGAGATCCTGTTTCCATTTCAATGGTCCCAAAATTTAATATTGGGAAACATGATCCCGATTATAAAACGGTTATAAACAGGATCTCGTTTCTTTTTTACCATTTTTTTTTTAAATTTACTGGCAAAGTTTTATTGTGAAGTATGCAACTTCACATGTATGGCCGACTGTGACATATTGGGCTATTTTCTATCAAATTTTGTCTTTATAGGTGTTCAACTTGCATTTTGGATTGTATTTTTCAAAAGAGGCATCATGTAAATAGTTTTTGAAGTGGAATTGTGTTAGTTTTCTACTCATTTGGAGGAACAAAAGAGGAATACTTTTGTTTTTATAGGTCTTCAACTTGCAATTTGGATTGAATTTTTGAAAGGAGGCATCATGGAAACAATTTTTTAAGTGGAATTGTGTTAATTTTCTACTTGTTTAGAGGAACAAAAAAGGAAGACTTTTGTCTTTACAGGTCTTCAACTTGCAATTTGTATTGAATTTTTTGAAGACTTTCACTATTGACATTCATTTGTGCTTGAGAATTTTATAATCATGGGTTCACAAGCTTGTAATAAGAGGAAATATAGGAAGACATTGACTCCTGAAGAAATTCAAGCAAAGAGAGAGAAGAAGAAACAAAGACAAAGAGAAATAAGAATGAGAATTAAATCAATGAATGATGGTGGACCATCCAATTCCACAACTATTGAAGATGAAAACATTGAGGAGGCCATGGTTGTAGAGGAAGCTAATTTGCAAGAAGTCAATTTGAAAAATAATATGATTATACAAACAAGTCCTAGTATGTCTTCAAATCCCTCTTTCAATGCTATGGAGAATGTTTCAATAGGCACAAATCCGGGCACGTCTTTAAATCCACATTTTAGTGAAATAAAAAATTCATTTGTAGAAGTTTTACAAGATGTTGGTGTAACAACCCCCATGCTTGTATTGTGTTGTGGTTTTTTCTTGATGGATTTTGATAGCTGTATATTTTTTATTTACTCTATTTATCCATTTTTTTTTTGTATTGACACCCAAGAGGTGTAATTCCGTGATTGTTATGCTAGATTGCATGTTTACATGCTTACATGTTTATATGTTGTTATGTTGTTGACATGATTATTGTTCATGTTGGATTTCATGCTTACATGGCTAGATATTATGTTGGAATTACATGCTTGTATTCTTATGTATACATCATTGTCCTTGCTTTTGTATGATTATGGACAGGAAAAAGATGATACTATAACACTCGTATCTGAGAGGCTTATGATATTACGACTCTTTTTCCTGATGGTTGACGCTGCTTTGGATATATGATATATGATTCATGCACATGTACTTTAACGTTTGATTGGAGTGATGTAGGTAATGAGTATCGACTCCGCCTAAATTTATAGGCCTGAGCATACTCCCTTTCCCTGATGGTGGTTACTGGAGGTAGTCACAGGCTAATATCCCCTACCCTAGCCCACTGTACCCTGTTAGGGCAGTGTTTCTGTATTGTTGTTTTCTATCCGGTTACCTAACGGTAACTTTCGGAGCACCCTTCTCCCTTATGTGACTTACTTGCTTGTCTCATTGTGGTATTTGGTTTTGGGTTTTCATTATTATTTCATGCATATTTTACATGGCTTATTTTGTGATTTTAATTAGTTGTTCCTTTTGGGGGAGCTTTAATGCATAATTTTATAAAAATGTTTTATTCTCTTTTGGTGTTTTTGGGGAAAAAATATAAAAAGAAAAGAGAGCTTTGTTTAAAGGAGGATTTTTTTTTTTTTGGGGGGGAGAGAAAAAAAGGAATGAAATTCTTGTTTTTGGCATGGGAAAGAAACCCTATGACTTTGGTGATTGAGTTGTGAGATTGTGAAAGTTTTGGGAGAAGAAAATTATGGGCAGTAAATTATTGAATTCAGCCTCCCTGTTCTTGCTTATGGTCGGATTTTGGAGCTTGGTCATGCCTTCTCCATTGAGAAAATTCACCATTTCAGTTTTGGGGCAATTTGAGGTAATTTTTTGTGGTTTTCCATTGATGCTTGGCTGGTAAATTTTCTCTCTTATCTGGGTTATTGTTGTCCCTTGAAGATTGAGGAATTCCTTTATGTCTTTGTTTCGTATTGCTTGGAGATGAATGTTAGATTGTTTTAATTGGTTATCGCTGCTGTGTGGGGTTTTTGTGTGACTGAATTTGTAGATCTCCAGCAAACTTGAAATGGGTTTATGAAAGAAATCTGTTTTGGGTTCTTTCTTATTGTTTTTCTTTTGCCCAATTTGTATGAAAATTGTGTTTTCTATTGCTGCTCATTACCCTATTGATAAAAATGAAAAATAAGGGTGGATTTCATGTAGAGATGCCAATACCCCAACTGGGTTTTGGTAGATTTGAAATCTGGACACTTTTAATTTTTTGCCCTAGACTCAAAAATTGAAAGTGGATTTTGACTTGAAGCGCCCAAATACAAACTGGGTTGGGATTAGATTCGTAATTTGGGCACTTTGATTTTTTACATGTTTTCTACGCCTTCTTTTCATGTTGAAACACAACCATTAAATGTGCCCCTTACTACAATGTTAGTTGGTTGTTTTTAATTGGTTCCTTTGACTGAAATTGTGGCCTTTCCTTCATTTCATGTATTTTTTGGTTTCCTCATTTGGTTAAACGAGATGAGAATAGGTCTAGGTAATAGAGTGGTCATATGGAGTGGCTCTCTACGGGCCCAAGGCCCGCAAGTGGCTACCAGGGGAACTAGTAGCAGAGTTAGAGTAAAAAAGTGATAACTAAATAAAATTAATGAGGTAAAACACTAATAAGATAATGAGTCCTCATGCATGGCCTTGAGCACTTATAAAGGCTAAGGATGCACTCGAGAAGGCCCATCCGTCTGCGAGGCATTGAGTCATTCGTCTGCGGGGCATGGATTCGAGCATGGTTGATTCTCCTCATCCCCATGAGAGCTGTACTTGATTCCATATGGTGCCATCCCTTTGAGTACGCATGATGACACTCCATCTGATATGCACTCTATTATCTAGCCCTTGGTAGACGTGAGTAGTACCCATCATGATAGTTGAGCATTTCTTGTGGTGACTTTGATTGTGTGCATTGCCTTCCTTGTTTGCTTCGTTATTGATGTGAGTGTTGGTCTTACCTTTCCTTTGTCTTGCTACCTCTGTTTGGGCCTTGTGGCTATCTCTGAGCATGGTGGGGTGGTCTCTTTTGAGTCCACATGGTAGGGAGGCATTGCCACCGCCATTGGGGACTAGTATACAAGTTTTTGGAACACCAGTTGGAGTCATCCCCTCTCCTTATTTATCTTTATGATGATGTATTTAATTCGTGTATATGCCATTGTACTCAAACTCATTTCTTTATGCTCATTGTAATCTCTTGAGAGAAAGAAATCATAAATCTAATGAGAAGATATGTCCTGATTATGTTTGGCTTTCGGTTTTCAATGTTGGCATCGAACTCACATGTATTATGATAATTCTTTTATGGCTTCATTCTTATTTCATGTAAAATTAAAGGTATAGATGTATTTTCGTCCTTTATGTGTAAAGCCCCGCCACACAACCCTAGAGGAAGTTGCAATTAACTACACAAACGTACAATTTTTTTTTCTTTAAGGACAGTAAACATGCAAGTTCACTACCCATTGCAACAACCTCTAAGGCTATGAGACTAAGATTACTTTAAAACCCAAATAAGAAACATGAAATGAAACCATAACATTTAATGATCTAATAAATTAAGTACACATACATTCCATACATGATAAATTACATCAAAGCATAAGAGATGCCACTTGATTTCAGATAACAATAAATTTACAATAAGATTACAACTCTTATTCCCCAAATGAGGTAAATCCAATAAGCATGTTTATAAATTACGTCTTCCACCTCGATAATAAATGAGGGGTAATAAAATACAAGTTTCCAACTAAAACGAATAAAGCAAGAAATGAAAACTGAATCCGACAATCTCTCCAACTGGAAATCTCGTCCACACAGACAAGAAGATGACCCAACAGATTAAGGTGCACGTTCCACCCAACCAAGTGATACCCGAAGGCTCACCCCCTATGCTAGGAGATAGTAACAAGGAATCCTATACAAGACCATCTACCTCTAGACATAGGCTAATACATAATTGAACTGAATTAGATACAAACACAACACTTAATACAATGGTTACACTGCTTCCAGAGAACAATGATCATCTACGCAGTACAACAAACTGACTTCATATTAACATAGAGAGAGTGTCACATGACATTTTCTATGAGTTACCCAGGGTCAACCTTCCTAGGCTACCGGACCCCCATCTTGGGTTACCCTGGCTTGCCTCTACCAACTGCCAGAACCTCATACAAATTGTGCTTCTCGTCTCATCTCAAGCCTTGACAAGTGCATGAGTCATGAGAGAGACATTCATTATCTTAATTAGTCTGATAGTTTTTCATTATTTCTTTTTAAGTTATTACTTACTTAAACCCTAAGTGAGTTACCCTGGCGCCCCTTTGTGTGCCAGAGAGCCACTCTCCTATCGACAACATACCCAACAAAACCAATCTCCAATGGTGCCAAAGTGCATACAAACTAGATAAAAAATCACTCCAACTCTAGGAGTCAACATATAACGAAACTCACTCCAAACACTTGGAGGAAACAAAACACATAATCCAATCCTTCCAAAGGAGGCATAGACCACATAAACCGCTCCTAATCCAAAGGAGGTACAACCATCCCCGTTCGTCAAAATCGGGTGAAACAACATGATACATCTATATGCGCTACCCAAGACAAACCAAAGGTTGGCAACATTTTACGACAACCCACACAATTAACTAAAAAGCCCCATCTGGAAGACTTACATAAACAAGTGACTCAATTGCCCAACATCGAGAATGAATGAAAACATCACTTAGAAAGCATTTCAGGCAACTCAATAAACTAATGTTAGGATTTCCTAAATCCAAGCCAAGTAATGACATAGTGCATGAAATCAATTACATAATTAACCTTATTTGCACATACTCAAAAGTAAATCAAATCACATTGGCAACATTAAGGAATTTAAAACTAATAATTTAATTCCATTTGTTCAGTCATAGATAATGATTAAAATCAATCTTTTTAAATAAAATCATTTGATTATAAAATCAACTTTTTCCTCTATTATAATGAAAATAATCATTTTAAAATAATTTATATTTAAATATAACTATATATTAAATATACATATAAAAGTATGTACTTAATGTATATTAAATATATATATATATATATATATATATATATATATATATATATATATATATATATATATATATATATATATATATATATATATATATATATATATATATATATTATATTTAAATATATAAATATTTTTAAATCAACCAATTTAAAATTCCACATTCCAACTTACTTAAAATACATAATATATCTATTATATATATACACAATATATTATATATATATATAAATAATTATAAAAAAATTATTTAAATAATATTATAATAATATATAACATATAATATATATATATATATATATATTATATCCTCAAGTCTAAAAAATAAAATATATATATAATATAAAATTATAATATATAATATATATATTATAATATATAAAAAAAAAAAAATGAAAATCTATTGCTGCGCCAGAGCTCCCCCTGCAATAGGGGACACAACCCTTAACTGGGACCCCAAGCACCTTTAATATGGGGCTGCCATGAAGGGTTGCCTTGGCGCCAGCCCATGGATGGGGGGCGCTGCGCGATAGCCTCCCAGCCCAAAAGAATAAACAATAAAAAACAAAAATTATATTAAATTTTTAATTTAAAACAAAAACCAGACTCCCCTGCTAAGGGAGAACTCCAGAACAGAATTTGACACAATTTTTTTATATACAAAATTTTGAATGGAAAACTCCCAGCCAAACAGCATATAATTTTACATGCAAAATATATATATATATATATATTCCATTTCACAGCCAAATTGGGAAAATTATCTACAGAAAATTAATAGCAAAATTTAATTTCTAAATCATAGTGAAAAATTCTCAAATCCAACACAAGGTTTTATGATTTCTTTTGTTTCACTCCATATTTCCTATTGTTTGAATTTTTATTTGTTTTTCTTTTCCATTTTCTACAAGAATCTTTCTTTTTTTTTCAAGATTTCAACAGAGGTTTTTCCAAGTTTTGAAACAAGATTTGACATTCAAACAGAGCTTAAATCTTTTCAATAGCATAATAAATTTTTGTAAAACATTTCAAAATGAAAACTAAATTCATAGAAAGAAAAACTAGTTTTCTTAAAAGCTTGAAAGGTTGCCAATGGTTGCCAAGTCTTGCAATTCAAACAGAGCTTAAATCTTTTCAACAGCATAATAAATTTTTGCAAAACATTTCAAAATGAAAACTAAATTCATAGAAAGAAAATTTGATTTTCTTAAAAGCTTGAAAGGTTGCCAATGGTGCTCTGAATTCTTATTATGTTTCCAACTCCTCCAAGAAGTCCAACTTGCTTCTCCAAATCCAAAAATACAATCCAGCATGAACAAAACCCTCTTTCCCTTTTTTTTCACAGTAATTTCTCTCCACAATTGAAAATTCAAAAATTCAAAATCAAAATTGGAATGACTCCCTTAATTCTTCCCCAAATTTAGTCAAATACCCTAAAATATCCCATCCACCATAGTTATTGCATTTTTGGAGATATTTTGTTTATTTGAAAATTTAAAACTAAAATTTTTTTCAACATGACTTTATTATTTATTTTAAAATTTCTATTCCAAATGCATTTAAATGCTTTTAAACATTTTCATTTCCAAAAAGCATTCAACTTTAAAATTTTCTTTTCAAAACAACTTTAACACTTATCTTTTTAAATTTTCAATTCAAAAAGAATTTAACAATTACAATTTCCAAAATGAATAACTTGATTTATTTCAACATAATTAATTTAATTAATCAATAAAATAAATCTAATTCAATATTAGATCATTTTATTAATTAAATTAAATTAATGAATAAATTAAATAACATTTATAACATTGTAACCAGATAATTTAATAAACAACTTAAATATATAAAGCCATTTATTTACCATTTTTTTTCAACTTGCAATTTAAATGAAAACAAGAAGGGATCCACAACCAATAAGCAACTTAACCCGACTTAAACCCGATGACACACTATGACTAGGGTGATGACTTGGCATGGAAAACCTAGCTACTATCTCCCAATTGAATACCATTGGCCAATGGACACTCTCAAACCTATGAAATCAGGTGGAGTCGATGTCCTGTACCTGTCAACCTGCGTACAAAGAGTATATCAAACATGCATATATATAATATTATAAAATGCACCATGAAGAGGAAATCTCAGAATCGTAGGGTGCTCGCAAGTGAGTGATACAATCTCGTCCCCTTCACCAATACAGACTTTCTAACTGACGAGTCTAATATCAATAATATAATCAAAAGCATAAAGCATCATTAATTCAAATATCCGCTAAGTTAATCCAAAATATGCCATAGTGATAACATCAAAGTAAAATACCATCACATTAAAATATAACATTTGCATCGCTTTACAGTTTGCGATCAAATAGTAACCAAGTACCAAAGTCAAAGCATAAACAAAAACAACATAACAAAGAAGAACATTGCCGATCAAAAGAGCTAAAATGGAGGGGTGTTACATCCTCCCCCCTAGGGTCAGGCTTACTCCTAGAAGCCTGCAAACATAAGGGATAGAGCTCCCTCAAAACCAACTAGACCCTAACCTACTCAGAACCTCGATCCTCGAGGATCAACTCCTGAAGTCGAAGGACGAACTGCACCTAGATGCTCAGCCTGACGGGTATCCACCACAGTAAATTCCCTAACATATCAAAGATGGATTGATAAAGAAAGTTAGGATTCATTTTTCTATAGGAAGATTACTCTATGTCTCCTCTTTGTAGGGATAAGCCTTGAAAAAAGTAATATGACAAGAAATATACATAGACTCTGTAGATACTTAAGAACACAATTAATGATTTAAGATTTTAAAAAACAAAAAATATATATACATAAAACATATCTGTTTACAATATATGGTAGAGTGCAGTTGTATGAAATCACAAAGAAGAAATAAATCCCTGATTTCACTGCCAGCTACAAAGACATATACCTATTCTTGCCTAGAAGAACGGTAGAATAAATTTCATGATTTCATTGACATTAAATCCTCACAATGCCCAGTAGTCATGCCAGTAAACAAAAAAACACTATATACCTGTAGTTTTGGCTGAGGCAAGGTGCAGCTGAGGTGCCTATAACCCATTGCCCACACCATATGGCTTTGCATCACATGAAAACAACAAACAAGATCATGCCACTGTCTAGAACCTTGCAGACTACCTTCACCCCTTTCCTGAGTCGTGGAAATCCCTGGTAGTCGCGCTTAGCCTGTAGGAAGGAAAAAAATAAAGAGATAGATCTTAGGGCTTACGCAAGGGTTTTTATTTTCTAAGTTTGCAAGAGTCTTGTAATCAACCATATCCCCTGTAGCGGCAACCACAAAGACCTCTGATTTACAAGCAAGGGGTCCTAGGCAAGATGAAATAGTGGAAACACCGCTTTAAGACTGAATCCTTGTGCCTCCGAAGAGAAACTACTGAAAATGCTTTCAGATAAACTAGTCTCCAACCGGTCGTCTGATTTCAATGGCAGTGAATTTTGCAATATATAGAAAATATCTCATTCAAATGAATGTGGTACGCAAGTGGCAAGGATTAGGTGAGATTGAAGGTATGCAGGCACCGAGGAGATCTAATTTCATCAATGAAAACCACAAGACAACACACTATTCACAGTTATCCGGGAGTTGTTTACAGGCGTGAGATAGGTTTCAGGCCGAAACCTCACACCATATATAGCCTATCGGCTAATAACACACACACACACACACACACACACACATATATATATATATACTTGCTAGTAGCATTCAGGAGACATGTAAGAAATTAAATGAATGAGCTAGGGTTATGGTTACAGATAGAATTAAGGTTAAGGGTAGGGTTAGGGTTAAAATTAGAGTTAGGTTTAGGCTTCAATTATGCATTGGGTTCAATTAGGGTTAGGATTAGGGTTAAGGTTAGTGTTAGAGATAGAAATAGGCCTAGGGATAAAGTTAGAATAAGAATTTGAGTTGAGGATAAGGTTAGGGTTATGGCTAAGATTAGGATTAGTGTTAGAGTTAGAGATATAATAAGGGTTAGGATTAAGATTAGGATTAGTGCTAGAGTTAGAGATAGAATATGGGTTAGAGTTTGAATTAGAGTTAGGGATGGGGATAAGGTTAAGGTTAGGGTTAATATTAGGGTTAGGTTTAAGGTTAGAGATATAATATGGTTAGGTTAGAGTTAGGATTGGAAATAAAATTAAGGTTAGGTGTAAGGTTAGAGATAAAATAAGGTTTAGCGATCTAGGGTTAGGGTTAGGGTTAAAATTAGAGTTTGGGTTGGGGATAAGGTTAGGGTTAGGTTTAGGATTAGAGATAGAATATGGGTTAGGGTTAGTATTGAACTAGAGTTAAGGTTGGGTATAAGTTTAGCGTGAGGGTTAAGGTGAGGTTTAGAGATAAAATTAGGGTTACGGTTAGTGTTAGAGATAAAATTAGGGTTAGTAGTAGGCTTATGGTTAAGGTTAGGGTTTAAGTTATAGTGATGGTTAGGATTAGAGTTAGCGATAGAATTAGAGTTAGGGTTAGATTAGGGTTAGGGTTGGTGATAGCATTAGGGTTAGAGATGGAAATAGGGCTAGGGTTAGGGTTAGAGATAGAATTAATGTTAACGACGAGGTTATGGTTAAGGTTAGCATTAGTATTAGGGTTTGGGTTAATGTTAGGGTGTTATGGTTAGAATTAGGGTTAAATTAGGGTTAGGGTTGGGGAGGTTAGGATAAGGGTTAGAGATAGAAATAGGCCTAGAGTTAAAGTTAGAATAAGATTTTGAGCTGAGGATAAGGTTGGGGTAAGGGTTAGAGTTAGAGATAGAATATGCGTTAGGGTTAATGTTAGGGTTATGGTTGGGGATATATTAGGGTTAGGATTAGAGTTAGAGGTAGAAATAGGCCTAGGGTTAAAGTTAGAATAAGAGTGAGTTGAGGATAAGGTTGGGATCAGGGTTAGAGGTAGAGATAGAATATGGGTTGGGGTTAAGGTTAGAGATAAAATAGTGTTAGGGTTAGGGTTAGATTTAGGATTAGAAATAAAATTAGGGTTAGGGTTAGGGTTAGAGATGTAATTAGGTTTAGTGATAGGGTTACAGTTAAGGTTAGGGTTAGGGTTAGAATTAGTGTTTGGGTTGGAGATGAGATTATGGTTACCAGTATTGACAAGGCACATGAACTATATAACAAATAGGTGTCCAAACAACATAGTCCAAAACTGTTTGAACGAATGCCTAAAAAATGTTGTCTTGTGGAATGCTACGATTGCAGGATATGCACAAAATGGGTTTGTTTAAAAGGCTTTAGAAATTTTCAAGCAAATGCAATTTGCAGGTGTAAAGCAAGAATCCTCAACCTTTGCCAGCATCCTCCCTACCTGTGCAGAAATGGGAGCGTTGGAACAGGTTGTACACACCCGTGCAAGAATTTTGTTAGATTTTGTAGTTGCAACTGCCCTAGTAGACATGTATGCAAAATTTGGAAGAATAGAAAAGGCATGTTAATTGTTTGACATAATGCCTCAAAGAGACTTGCTCTCATAGAATGCCCTGATTGCACGATATTCACAAAGTGAATTTGTTGAAAAGGATTTAAAGCAAATGCATTTGGCGGGTGGAAATCTAGACTCTACAACCTTTTCCAGCATCCTCAAAGCCTATGTTGAATGGGAGTTTTGGAACAAGGTATGGACATCCATTTCCCATGAAAGTGGTGAGAAAGATTTAAACTTTAGTAAGATGAAAAATATTTGTAATGGGAGCTTCGAGCTTCATACTTGTGTTCTCTCTGACTTTGTTTCCCATGTGGATGTGTGGTACACGAAGAAGGTAGTCTATTCCAAAATTTTATGGGGCATTCCTAATGCAAGCGATTTTGAGGATTGGTTCTGCAAATGCCCCTTTAGAATTGATCTCATTGATTTTTGGGATTTTGAGAATGAGGATCCCACTATTGCAGATGGGTTTCCTACAATTGTCTGTTGACAAGGTGAGGAGGGAAGATAAATTTTGGGGGCAACTGATGGACAAATTTAAGCCTAGTTGGATTGTAATAAACAGGAAAATGAGGCAAGCAACTAATCTTTCTAGTTGTAGATATTTGCTTGGGTAGAGGCATTCTGATGCAGATATTTTAATGTGGCTTGGCTCCATATTACCTGCTCAAAACATATTGCCTTACAAGGATGTGCAATGTACCCATAAAGTTTAGACTGTCAGATAATGATGATAGCAGTATGAAGATTATTGAGCTTGACATGCAGTTGGAGGACATGATGGGAGCTTGTGTTAATGGGAAGAATAGTCTACTTATCATCGAAAGAGTAAGGACCATCATAGGATTTTCCAATCATATCATAAATACTTGTAAGTTTTACTATTTCATCTATTCTCTCTTTCAACAAATTTGTCTTGATTGATTTGAGAAAGTCAAAACTATTGGGTTCTCTAGAAATAAAATAAAATTGGAGCCAGCTTAAAGGTTTGAAAGTCTTGTTTCAAAGATATTTTTCTTGATTGATTTCACTTTCAAATACTAGCTAGTTCTCAACTGATTAGTCAATTTTAGTGCAAAAATTTTAGTAAAGAAGTAGTAGAGCCTATAATAAGAACACAAATAAATAACTCTCTTCCAACAAATAAGATAAATAAGATAACTATAGCACTAAACCCAAAAGATACTAATGGAATAAGTCAGTATGATAAATATATCACTATTAATTTATATCTAAACCGAACTAGAGGTGGGAATTATCTAAATAGATTAAAAATCATAAGTAATAACTACTACAAAACATTGTACAATTCAAGATTAATACTAGCTAGCACTCAACTGATTAATTAGTTTTACTGCAACATTCTAATAAAGTAGGACATCCTATAATAAGAGTAAAAAATAAAGAGTTGTCTTTTCTAATAAAAGGTAAGATACTCATGGAATAAGTCAGTATAATAAATATATCACTATTAGTTTATATTTAAACCAAATTAGAGGCGGGAGTCATCTAAATAGGTTAAAAATCGTAAGTAATAATTACTACAAAACATTGTACAATTCAAGATTAATACTAGCTAGCACTCAACTAATTCACACACAATTAACCTAAATTGAAAAGTTATACAGCCTAATCAATAAAATCACCCACAAATATAATAATTCTTTATCTTTATATTTTTATCAATATACCTGTGAAAATCTCAAACCTTTCTATTATTTACATGTTTTATTGAATTAGTGATTATAAATAAATGACATGTATGACCATAACACCACATAAACTGTGTTGATCTAAACAACTATAACACTACATATGTTCTAAAGAAAAAAACATAATCCTAATGTAGAGAAATGGGAATATAAATTCCAGCAACAAAATAAACCATCATACCTTATATATTGAAGAATGAATGCCTTTCATCTATAGGGCTAGTGTTAGTGTTATTGCAGGTACAAGGGTGAGCACAAGAAAATCATAAAATGATATAAAGAAACTAACATATCATCATATCTTACATGATTTTTTTAAGTTGTCATGTGCATACAACATAGACAAGATGGGATGATATCTAGAAATCATCATAGGGTAGATAGTGCAAAATTTTAGATATTCTCCAACTAAATCAATAAGAATTCTTCCCTGATATGTATTGTTATAAAAATAAGCAGTAGCAGTATATATAGGAAACATACCATGAGACCATAAGCAAAAACTTGGATCCCTGTATGAGGATGTAGCAAGTTGCAGGTTGCCCAAATTTCCACAAAACATCTGTGTGGACATGCTCATGATATAGTTTATTGTATAAACTATTACAACATCTGTGTGGACATGCTCATGATATAATTTATTGTATAAAGTATTGCTGTGGGTACAAAAAGTTGTCATAGCTTCTTGAATTCTAATAACACTGCATCTCCCATCTTCTTTGCCCATGACTGATTGGTATTACATAAAATCAATTCCAATCTGTTACTGTCATCTACAAGATGACCATTAGTGCCACAGCTAACAAAGGCTGTTGCACTTCAGGTTCCATCTTAGATGCATAAAAAGAACATTAAACAACCATAACCTAGAGAAAATCTTTGATTTTCAGAGAATTGAATGAAGTTAGCAGCAGAATGCATTATCTGGAGAAAAAAGAAAATGGGTAATTCTTCTGTAATACAATTGATTTCAACATGGAGAAATTTTAAATGCCTCTTTTAACCTTCCACCTGATCAGCACAGAGACAATGGAAAAATAATAAAATCAGCGAGCTTATCAAACAATTAGCGTGCAAACATCTGCTTATTGAAATATTGGATCGCATAAAACTTACCTTCCCCTGGTGACCGAAGGCCGTCTTTGAAATGTCTCAGCAGATCATGCATTCTCAAGCACTTTTTCCAAACTACCCACAAACACTGCCAATGTTCTCCCTAGCTATTCCACTTGTTTACTGCGGAGCTAAATCCATAGCAATCTTATAGTTTATGTACTGAAATGTCATTCCACTTGTTTACAGGGGAGCTAAATCTATAGCAAAAAGTTGATGTAGGCTTATAAGTTACGCAATTTAGGGATTGATGTAACACAGTAAATTGGCGTCAAGTCTCATCTTTTATGTTTTGTTCAAACTTTTCACATGAATCCAAATGAAGATATTATTTAGGTAATTTTTCTTATAATGGCATCATGATGTGCAACTGATATGAACATAGGTGTATTTGTCATTCTTAGTTCTTTGTGAACAAGTATTGAAATTCACAAGATGGTAAGGATTGAAAAATTGTCTAGCTTTTGCACATGCTTTGGATCTCTCATGTTAATGAATGGAGTAGTCAAAATTAAATAGGTAGTGATCCATGTTTGTTCAACACTACAAAATGTTGTTGGAGATATGTTTAAGGGATTATAAGAATTGTCTAGATAAGCAAATAAAGTAAACTTCTTGATAATAGGAGTAATGGAACACTTAAAAATACTAATTTTAGGTAGTTAAATAATCCGATTCTTTTCCTTAAAATAAATTACATGAAATGAACACACCAAGCTATGCCATATGACTATGTAGCTTTCTTCTAGTGAAATTTTGAAGTTCACTATACAATAGAATGAGACATCGTGATATCGTCATGGTTATAATCAACAATATGTATCACACACTTAATCACAAGGTGATGTCTTCAAGATCTAACTAGCATGTGATATATGTATATGTGGTGTTATTATCAAGATAAATGAAATCAAAAGGTTAACAATGTTACTACTAATTATATATTGAGGGGACATTGTCATATGATTATCTATAGGCTATAGGGCCATTAGTTGTCTTAAGTATGACTCCACCATTGATCATCACTAAAGCAAGTTTGTAATTATTGGTACATGTATTTTGAGGTTCAAAAGGATTTTGTGTGGCCTTGTCAATGCACATCAAGTTCCATCCAAGACATAGTGCTCCATGACTATGATACTTGATCTTATAGAATCATAATGTATTGGGAGCCCACTTGGACTCATGTCAAGGCTTTTGGCATAATTGATGCATACAATGATATTTTGACTACTACTTGGTAGGAACCTAAACTCTTTATCAATGTCTTATCCTTAGATTGAATTCGATTTGTCTAGCAACTATGTACTTAGGTATGGTTGGATCATTATGCTTAGAGAGACATACCTCAAATAATAGTATTATTGATGAAACACAACTAATCATTATCTCCTACATGAGAGAACCTTAACATGTATAGAATCATGATGAGTTTTCAAGGAATACTTAATATTAGTCTACAAAGGTTTAATTAACTCCCTTGGATGGAAAATCATATTACCCTTATTTATGAATTAGAAGTGGGGATTTTTGTGTAGGAATTCCAAGTCTATGTTTCTTGAGAGAAACCTTGTTAGGAGAATTGCATGTGACTTTGATTCTATTTGGAAGTGGGTATGTAGGTAGTCCTTGGGAAAAGGATACCTCTATGACCTCAAGTCTATAGTGGGAGGTTTTAGGGGATAACTCCAAGGTTGAGGTTGTTCCTAAACTTGTTTGACATTCTCTCTTCAATAAACTTTAGTTTGAGGTTGAAATTGGCATTAGATGGTTATGAATGAGTTAATAAATCTTGATAAATCATATCTAATAATGATCTAAAGTTTGATTAATATGGTCTAATAAGGTGAATAATAAGTATTTGTATGGGCTACAGATGATTCACTTGATATGGCTATGTCCCCGATTTTGAGTTGAGCTTGGGATGACATTCATTATGGTTGTCTATGTCATTGGTAGGAAAAAATTATAAGTATTATTGAATAAGGTTGAATGTTTTTCCTTTGCATCTTTTAATATAGATAATGTTTTTGAACAACGTGTTTTGGTTATCTATTTAAATGAAATGAGTGGAATTGAATAGTTGTTATTTGTTTATGTGTACATATTAAGTAGATGCCATCTTGTGTGGTTTCATTGTGATTCTTATGTGTTTATGAAATTCAACTCTAGACCTATTGGACCCTATGTATAGGCTCATGAATCACTTGATTGTGATATACTTATCCAGGTATATTTGACTAGAACTTATGAACCCTATTATGTAAGACCCCCACAAGTGTGAACCTTTGAGACATTTGATAAGTGATAGGAAATCATTGGATCGTGCCAATAATCAATGCCTAGGCTATTGTTAGGGATTAGCTAACACTCACTAGTTCAATGAGGTGAAGGATTACCAAAGGCTACCCTACTTATGATACTGAAGCAATTGTACAAGGAGTTACCTTATCGTGCAAGTAGTTGTAAATGGAGCTAACCATTGTATTAGGAGGATTAGAAGATAATGACCTATAGCACAAGGGTGATTGATGCCAAATGCTACTCATACTATGAAGGGGTTAGATGACAATATCACTTAGGTCACTAGGTAGTATATGTCAAAAGCTACTCCTTCGTGGGCAGATATACTTGTTGTCAATGGCCTAAAAGTAATTGAAGTTGGAATCCACCAAGGTAGGTAGTTTCACTACCTGTGAAAATATTACTTGTGCCTATATGACCCTTGGATGGAGGGTGGACCCCTGATCTAGTATGAGATACACCAAATCCTCTTCCTAGTAGTCTAATGGTGTCACAAGTAGTATGGGGTGTTTTCTCTCATCGTGATGGGTGAAAAAGACTAGGGAAAATGATGAGAATCATAGTGTATGGGATGCATCAACATTCCATTCCTATGTGAGATCTTAGGCTTATTTGATAGTGAATCAGGTAGTGGAATGATGCATGTAGTAGGTTGCATCTATTTCCACTTTACTAGTTTATTTTTATGTAAACATGTAATGTATTGCATGAATCATTCTCACTAGATATATGTGATGTATGTTGGAGCTATTCGTTGTTAAAATTGTGATGTATGAACTAGTCATTGTTGTACTTGTGATATGTGTATGAACTAGTCATGTTGTACTTGTGATGTGCATATGAGCTAGTTACTATTGTACCTATGATGTGTATCATTTAGTCACCTTGTGTATATGTGATGTATGCTTGAGATAGTTACTGTGTGAACATGGGATTATGGAATGATATGGCCCCTAGGTGGATTTGTGTGTCTGTACACTAATGTTTGGTATGAAACCAACACTTGATGGAAAATTGTTATCATTCTATTATAATTGACTAAGTTAATAACTTACACTTAAGGAATAGTCTTGATTTAAAAGTGATATCATAGATCGCATACAAGAGGAGAGAATGTAGTCCCTCTAACATTGGTGTGCGAACTTTGAATCCTTTGATTTTTGAAAGGAGGTACATAGGCATGGTCATCACAAATAAGTTCTTGAGTTTAGGTTTGGGTCTAGGATGACCCTGATCTTGGGAGCTTACCACTTTCATGTGTAAGAACATAAGTGGTGACATTGATTTGATGCCATCATGGTGAATGGGTAAGCTATGAAGTTAACACTTCTAAGATAGATGGAAAATGCTTGGTTAATTAAATTGGCAATCATTGTGAATTGAATTAAAAATAAATAAAAAATTAGAATCGAGGGGGAATTTTTACAATGTAATACTTTTTATGGATTGCATTGACCAGTTTTAGAGACTTTGGTATATATGATTCTATTTATTTATGTAGAAAATAAAATAATTATTGCAGTACCTTGTTAATGGGGCTAGGTAGGTTAGCTCTTCACAAAATCCAAGACATCAGATAGATGGCCTCTTTAGAGGGTTGGTGCAAGCTAAACTTCAATGGGGCATCTAGGGGAAACCATAATATCTTTGGGGTTGGTTTTACTTGTTTGGATCTTAGGTAGGATTAGAGAAATAAATAAATGAATTTAAACAATTACAAATTGTGGACCACATAAATGATTGATAGAGAGAACAAAATTACACAGAGGCACAAGACAATTTGTTTTAACGTGGTTCACCCTTTGGGCTACATCCAGAAAACAATTATTCTTCTATTGAATATCCAAAAAATAATATAATTACATTCACCAACAATTTTTTTGTGTGCTCCAAACACTTTGTGCTCTGCACTAAACCTCCTCACTACCCTAGAATTTTCCACATGTTGTTGTGTGTTCCCAGAGAAAAATCATGACCTCTAGAAATTTGTGCATGCAATTGTTCAATTCTCCTCACATTGTTTGATGTGTGTTCTTTTTCCTTCACATGCCCATGCCTCTTGGAATTCTAAATTCGTAAAAGAGAAAACTTCTAGTTTCGGGTAGTTATAAATTGGTTTTTCAATCAAAATTATACAAAATTTCTTTATTAAAAATACTATTTTTTTCTTTAGGGGCGCTACCCTTGGAAACTAGGTCACTAGGGGCTTGCCCCCATAACCCCACCATGGGCTCCACCCCCAAGCCCTCGCTAGGAGGTAGTCCCCTCGGACCCTACAAGAGGGGCTTCGACCCCCTTTTACTCCTTCGTTAATTATTTTGGGGGGAAACCACACCTAGAAAAGTAGCCAAAATTGTAACTCGGAGCATGATTTGGCTACACATACCAACATTACTTTGAAATATCATGAATGAAATATAGTTGGTGTCACTTGAAAGGGTTTGAGGAAAGGAATGAATAGTAAAGTAGAGGCCTTGATACTCCTAATTGGCCTACAAAACATTTATCAAATAGGTATAAAAAATAATAGATTGAAGGATGTCCCCATATCATTATAAGTGGAATAAGGAAAAATGAGACTCATAATTGAAAAATTAATAGAATTTTAAGCCAAAATTGGCCCTTACTCAACAACCTTGAGGCCTACACAATTAAACATGTGTATAGATAGGGGAACACTCATGTTGATGTGTTGGCTAACCATAACATTGATTATGACACAAGGCTAATTTTTGG
Organism: Sequoia sempervirens; assembly: GCA_007258455.2. Classification (NCBI taxonomy): domain Eukaryota; kingdom Viridiplantae; phylum Streptophyta; class Pinopsida; order Cupressales; family Cupressaceae; genus Sequoia; species Sequoia sempervirens. The sequence goes on from VDFB02373473.1 coordinate 172,879, forward strand.
GAATGAAATACGTTGTCGGAAATGCAATCTCCCCTCACTATTTAGTAATGATCCAGTCTTCCTAAAATGCAAGCTTATGTCCTCAATGATGTAAAATAGTTAAAGTGTATACAAAATAACACTTTCTCCTCTCATAGATGTTAGGAGGATGCTTTAAAATCATGGTTTGTGATGTACCAAAGGTTTTTAAGGAACCCCCCTTCACTCTCTATAGAATGCTAACAAGTGGATGCTTAATGGACACTAATGTGAGACTACACACCAAGCAGCACCAAATATCTTTCATTGGTGATATTTCATACCTACTGAGGTTAAATAAAATATTTAAAGTATGAATGGTGACTATAGTGCATGAAATTTGAATGGTGTTAGGTGACTTGTTCCTCTCAACTAATTACATCTATTATGTAAATATTGATGTCACTTCGATGTTTGTGGGTGTCTTTCTAGAAGCTAGGGAATCAATTGTTATGGTGAGGTTTCTTTTCATGGCCTTAATAAACCCCCACTATTGTCAATGCATCAAGCCAGTGTTAGAATTGGTTATCCCTTAGTGTATTTTTCGTGTTGGCATTAAGATGTGGCCTAAGTTAGATCTTATTGTAGCTTTTCCCTCGGTTCCTTTCATCATTTCCACTATTTTCTTTGATGATGATACTCACAAAAACCAAGAAAAATGAGGTATTTCTTTCTTGAAATTCACTATGGGTTTCTTACCTTCTACTAGTGTCAATAGTGGTGGGAATAAATTTATAAAAATGGTTAATATTTTTCGTAAATTTTATAATGAATGGGTAATTACAAAATGTAGATATTATATAAGAATTAGTTCTCTGTATATAGATAACATAATGGAAAAAAATCATAAACTAATGAATGTACAAATAGAATATGCATTTAAGGTTTTGTTATAGGTCATCAAGCATTTTGTCTTAGGCCCTCTATTAATGGAGTAGCCAATTCCTTTAATTTTTGTAGGTTAATATATGGGTTGGCCCACAAGGCCAATAATATGTATCTATGTATGTATGTATATTGCATAGCCAAATACTGTAATTATATTATATTAATCTAGGAAAATTAAAATATTGCACATAATTACAAAACAAATTATGAATAAGTGTCTTTATTATTATCTAGCACTTGTAAAGGCAAGGGTTTACCGATAGAAAACTATAAGAAAACCATGGCAAGTGACTTACCTCAAGATTCTGCTCAAATTGTGTCATCTGTCAACAATGCGGATGAGGAAAAATGGACAAAGTTTGCAGGAAAAATTGAAATAGCCCTTTCACAACAAAATTTTGTTTTAAATTATAAAAACCAAAACCAATCTCCCTACAGCCACTGCTTCAATGTATAAACGAAAAATATGCAATAAAGTTTTCAATGAAGGAAGGTAATCCAAATGTGTGTTGTTTAACAATTATGAAGAAAGAGGTTTTATCTGAGGGATTACCCACGCCAAAAGCTTTGTTAATTTACAAGCAGGTTTGGGTACAAGTTCTTTGGTTACAATTCTCCTTCTATCAGTACAAACATCCACAAAAGTAAGCTTTCTAGGCATACCACAATTGATATAAAACTTTGGTTGAAGGATGAAGCTTACTTGAACTAACTATTGAATCAATTCCTATAAATACTCTATCATAGATTTTAAATTGCCTTAGCACTAACTATTGAATCAATTCCTATAAATACTCTGTCATAGATTTTAAATTGCCTTTTGGCATAAATTACCAATGTTCTGTAAGAAATTTATCACAGTGTGATTCAATATACCAAGAAATTCACAATGAAAGAGTTAGGAAAGCCAAAATGATATGATATACAAAGCTATTAGAGATTATTCTTGGACAGGAGGATTCTAACATGGCCTCAAAAAGTTACTTCATTGACAAAGCATTATGTTTATGAACCATCCCATCAGCTGACAAGTTTATAGAGGCCTGTCCACATCTGGGGTCTTATAGTGCATTTTTTAATTTTCTAGCATCTAGCTGCAACTGTATGCACGTAAAGAGCCAGGTGCATAAACCATAAATCTTGGAAACAATGCAGGGAGACGGGATAATTGTTTCATTCCTAAAAATTCTGAAACTTCATCTTCAGCAAACAAAATAATTTCTAACTAGATAATAAATTATGTAAGGGAAGAGGATACTGATGATGCTCTGTAAGGGAAGAGGATGCTTATGATGCTATTTCTATGAGTGATAGAGATGCGCCTTGGAACTGCTGTCCTAGGCAATCTGGGTAAGCCTTTAAACTGCTCCATATTCAAGGGAGGCCTTGGCCGCTTTAGAAAGCGCAACCTCGCAAAGCATATGGCCCCAGCGAGCAGAGCAACTGCAGCCGCAGTCCCGTTGTAACTCATTCAAACTACCCTCACTGTCAATAAAAAAATTCTTCTTTTCCTTCCAAATTCCTGAACTCAACTATCAATTACACAGACACAATCTTCAATAACTGCCACCAACCAACTAAAACTTCTGAGATTTCTAAGATTTTGCTGTACAAGCTTGTAAGCATGTGAATTCAATAAGCTTAAACAGATGTTTTCAAATCATAAGTTACTATTAATGGGAAATATATATTGTCCTAAAAGGCATACCTGTGGCAACCGTAACCAAGTTGTTTGGAGCTGCACTAATGTTCTCTAGAGCGAAAGCAAACGACTAAAAAAACAACAGAGGAGACGAGGGTTCGAAATTGGTTAGAAGTCTGTGAAGAATAATGAAGTAAAGAAATGGGCGAGCTTGAAGGAAGAGCATGATATGCAGAGGAAGAGCAGGGCATAGACTGTGTACAGAGCCACCCTGTTTAAACCTTACGCTGTTTCAGAACTCCCTCACCGTCATCATACCTTTCTGTGGAATAGCTTTCAATGACCGGGATTATGGCAGTCGGTGCGGCAAACGAAGCAATGAACCGCCTGTTGCTTTCGCTCTCACCGGCCACAGATCTCAGCTTCTTCAACGCTTGCACTAAAATGATTTCATGGACATCCATCAAAGCATATTAAAAAGCAGATTTTTGTCAGATGATGTAGTTGAAAATTTTCTTCATTTCTTCGCAGGAATCATCAAAGAGTTGTCGGCACAGACCAACCGACTAACTTCATTCACCGCTACCTAACTTACCATCGGTCATAAATTCTTCAATAACTGCTATATGACGTAGAAATTGTTTACCGGCGGGCAGGAGAGCTTTATGCGGACAGAAGAAGATGGTGGTATATACGCGTGAGATTACCTTTTCTGACAAACAACCCGGTTTCCCTGTCAGATGAAAAAGGTAAAACAACCTGGTTTTGAGCGTGAGACAGGTTTTGTGTGAAAGCTCACACCATATATAGCCTATCGGCTAATTATATAAAATAATATCACACATACTCAAAAAAAATGTTGGGAAGAAAAAAGTCACATCCCTAGAATCCATATGAGGAAAAATTTGAAACAAAACAAACAAATATGCTAAGTACTAAGTGATAAGATCAGGAGTATTAGTTGGAGTAGGAAATTATTGATCATCTATTTTACCTCATACATTTGTGGCATCCAAAGTGTTAGTGGGGGTCTCCCAACCATCATCACTATCATCATCTTCTTTTTCTTTATCAATAAATTGAGTGTCATGAGACTGAAATATAGCAAGAGCGAGATGAGGGAATTTGTGAATGGTGGTGGGAATGATGAGACCATCTTCATTGAGAATGAGCATTGTGTTCTCCATGAGAAGATTGATTATGTCATCAATGAAACCCACAAGGTAGAGAGTGGTCTTGTCTGTAGGTATGAGTTAGAGGGACTTTGGAAATAATGCATATGGCATTGCTTAAGTGATCCAAAATCACTTGAACATGTGTCACCTCTAGTGCAACCTATTTGGATTGCACCTAGATCTACATAAGAACATTAGAAACAATCATTTTCTTAGAGTAAAATTAGAAATTTTAATTAACAAAAATTTAGAAAATAAAGTAAAAATTAAATCCTTGCTCTTCTCAAAAGGGGCTATGGAGCATGGAAATGAGCATCCTGTTCTCCACAGTCAAATTGATAAAATCCTTGATGATAATTATGAGGCAAAGAGCAGCCATGGCTACAGATAGGATTTAGGACTCTAACAAAAATACATGGGGCATCACCCAAGTGATCAAAAATCACAAACATATGCCACGTCTAGTGCAACCATGTTGGATTGCACCTAGATTTGCATAAGCATATTAGAATTAATCTTGCCTTAAAGTGTAAAATCAATAATTATAACCAAATGAATTTCTTGAAAAAAATGGCCAGGTTAGAATATTCCATATACTAAATGGGATTTTCACCTTGAAATCCTATCAAATCTAAGTGTATTTAATGGGAATCAAGGCAAATCCCCTAGTAAAATCATATGTCATGATAAATATTGAGGTTAAAAGGGTATGCAAAAATCACGAATCCAAGCCCACATAGCCTAAGCTCTAGAACAAAACTAAAAAAGGTGCTTGAGAGATACTTGATGACCACAAAATGGTATTGAGGATTCCTAATCCTAATATGATTTAATTTAGAACCAATTATAAGTCCTTTGAAAAGAATACACTAGGAAAAATAAGAAATATTTGGCACTAGAATAGTTGACCAAATCATTTGAAACTTATGTTGTTGGGCACCCAAAGAGGATTGGAACATCCATCTTTGGTTTAGAAAAGGAACCATGAGTAGATGTGGAAAGAGCTAGGAGTAGCCCTTGTGAAGCTTGTACTTATTGAATGGTGTGTGTGGAAACCATTTTCAATCTTTCCACTCATGGTTGAAAAAATGAACCCCAATCTTATGAGTAATGTTTGGAAGCATGGAGTCAATAACAAACTACAAGGTTTTGAGGTCCTATATGGCTAGATGAAACTTATCTCTGGCTTCATGCAAAGTAAGAATATTTTTGGTCATTCTAAAAATATATCTAGAATGGACTTGATTCCCTTTTCAAAAAATATTAAAGCATGAAACTATAGAGTCCGAACTAGAGGCAAAAGTTGACAAGATATAAAAAGAGACCACCATAGAGAGTGTTAATTAATTAAAATTCCAATGTGAAAGTTGTTGCCATTTTAGACCAAATAAGGTTCAATGGATTCCTATGCTCTCTAAATGATTTTCATCACAGAAGTACCATCAATATGGATGATCTCCTTCATGAAAAGAAGGATATAAAGATCAATCCCTTTCCAATCTTGCCTCCAACAAGGAACACTCGAAGAGATGTAATGATGCATCAAGATTTTATAGGTCTTGTTGCCTTCAAGAGTTGGAACAATCCATTTGGCACATAACGATAATATTATAGGTTGAACAAAATTCAATCCCAACACTATAAAGTTGTGAGGGAGACAACAAAACTCTCAAGCAACCTAGAAAACTCTATAATTTTCATAGGAATTCCAAAGAAAGTCATTGGGAATATTTTTATACTTTTAATAAGAAGCTTTAGAAGAAACCTAAGAAGAGGAGTATTAGATGTGAGTAGCCATCAAAATATTTGAAAAAACCTAGACTTTCCTTAAAGAAAGAGGCTTTATAATCTAGTAATCCAAAAAAAATTATTCTCGAGATAACAACCTACCATAAGGAGGATGATATGCTTGGAATGAAAAAGGACTGCCCAAGAATCTAAATTTTTTCCAATGATCAATCTAGCACCATCCAAAAATGTCATGCTAGGAAGGTTTAGGGGAAAATAATTACATATAATATTAATTTTTCTATCATTGGATTTTGGAGCTCGACACTTTATAAAATATAACCAAATAGTGTAGGACCTATTTGATGTTAACTTCATCCTCTAGAATATAAATAAAATAATCATTAGGAAAACTCCCATTCACTTTGAGTTGAGGAATTAGGCAAAGAAGTTCCTTTGACCAAATTTTGAGAAACAAAATTGGTTAGAAGATATCCAAAATCCTCTACAACAAGCACACAAAGATAAGTGGTTATTGGGACTCATTCTTTTATTGTCAAAATTCCCCCCAGTTTATAACCAATCTAAGAAATCTTTGTATGATTTTTCACCTTTATGTTTTCCCTAAGAGTTGTACCCTACTGTTCTTTCCTAGCTTCTCTACAAAATATTTTTGACCACTTCTACAATGAAGCTATGAGCTTTTTGGAAGAAAATATTCAATTAATTTTTTAAGGAAATGAAAACCCAAGATGAGGATGTTCCAAATTGTGTATAAAGGCATTTGATAGAAATTTTTGGAAAAGAAAGATTTGGGTTTCATGAGAAATGGGGAAAAGTCCTTTCAATTATTGACACAAAGAATGCATGTCAATACTATCTTTTTGGAAAAGTTCCTAAAAGGAATGTATCATAATGGTAAAGGTATGCTATATGTTTGATAAAATGTGCTTAGTCTCTCCAAGCATGATATGAAAAATATCAAATGCACTTCATTCTATTTAAATTTATTTATTTTTGGCTATCATTAATATACAGTTCCCTTTGCTATTTAGAAAGTTGATTATTAATATTTAGAAATTAAAATTGAGTATTTAAGGAAAAGTGCATATTGGAATTTTGTTTATATATATGGAGAAATCCTATGCTCTTGCCAAGTTTGAGTGGCATGAATTTTATACATGGAAAAATAAGGTGCAACTAATTTTAATTGAAAAAGATATTTGATATATTGTTATTGGAGTCACAAAAAAATCACAAGATGCAGATGAAGTTATAAAATGGGTAATAAAAGACCACAAAGCAATGACATTGATTGACCTCGGGCTGTCTAATGCATATTTGCATCATATTGATCTTACAAAAACTTCAAAAAAATTAGGGATGGTGTTAATTATTTATTTGGATCACAAGCTTCAAGTGCTAAGATGTCAATTAAACAAAAGATCTTTGTCTTGAAGATGAAAGAGGATGAATGTATTGCTCAACATATTAGTATGTTTTATTCTCTTCTTAATCAACTTTCTAGCATAAATTCTACAATTGATGATGATGATGCAAAAGTTATTTTAATAAGTACTATGCCTCCAAGCTTTGACAATATTGTATTTACTTAAAAAATAAATCCAACCTTATAAAATGTGATTTTTTCCTTGATTGATGAAGAGAATATAGTTGCTAAAAATCATACAATTACTAACAAAACTTCTTTGTTTTTAAAGAAGGCTAACAATTCAACAAGGAAGAACAAAAATGTTAAGTGTTCCAATTGTAATCAATGAGGACATATTCTAGTGAGTTGTATTCAACATGCTAGGGATCTTATTCATGGTAAGTTAAAGACTAATAATGTGTCGATTTCTATTTAAAATAAGATAGAAAGGTATGGTTTTGTAGTACATGATCAATATTATTATTATAATGATAATGAGAAAGAATATATTTAAAAAAAATAAAGTAGGTCTTATTGGATGTTGGAGGCATCACAGGTATGAGCTCTATTATCATCTTGAGTTAGCTTCTCACTCAGTGATGATACACTGCATGAAAAGTAACACCAATTTTATCTTGAGTTTCTTTATGGAGCAAGGTGGGGCATGCAAGTTTTTTTCTTGTTTGAAGATATTTGAGTTTGTCTCTATCCACGAATTTGGAGAGAGGTACTAATGGATAATTGAGTTTGTCTCAATCTAGAGTTTTGTAGGTTATGTTACTATAGATAATTGAGTGAGTCTCGATTCACATTTAGTTGGTGGTTTTTCTTATGGATAATGGATTTTTTCTTGACTCACATGTATTGTTGGATAATCAATATATACATTTTCTTGGACATGAGCAATTTGGGGTGTTCTATGGAGACTTAGTGGATGATTCTTATGCAAATTTTTCATTTGGGCTACTACATCTAGCCCATGTTGGAATAATTTTATTCTTTATTTTTTATAATGTAAACCTTAGGGGGTGTTGAAAAAATTAGTGTTTCCATATTTTAATAAATAACTTATTTTTATGGGGCGCCGGTCCCAGCTCAGTTGGTTAAGGTGTTCCCTGTCGCAGGGCGCCCACCATGGGTTCGACTCTCCAGCGCTCCCGTGGTACCGGTTGGTGTGTCCCGCCAACACTACCGATCATGGTAAAAAGTTTACCGGCGGTGGGGGGTTATATGGGGGGCCATGCTGCACCCGATTCCCCTCGTTAAAAAATTTATAAAAAAAAAAAAATACTTATTTTTATATTCAATTAATAATTAATTTGAGAGTTGATTTCCATAAAGTAGTTTAGGAAGTTTGGGGGAAGTTATAGGAATGAAATGTGTTATAATCATTTGCATAATGCATTGTAAAATTCTAAAACATTAATATTATAATTGCGCTTTGATATTTTTGTGAGAATATTATGATTTAGTTTTACAAAATTTGTGCATAGGTAGAGGCTCTTTGATTTTTCTATTACCAACCCAATGTCTTAGAATTTTTTTAGTGTCAAAGTTTCAAACTTGTGTTTCCCCAATAATATTTCCTTTGGCATCCTTGAGCTTTGATCTCTAAATTTAGGTATGAAATTAAATTTTCCAAAGGAAATAGAATGAAAGGATTCAATATTAAGTTTATGAAGATCCTCCCCAACCAAATCCTAGAGAGTCTTATACCACTCATAAATAAACCCATCAAATATGGAAGCTTTATCTTGTCCATTGAAAAAATTGCTTCTCAAAGATCAACAAGAGTAAGAAATTGACCACAAATTTTTTGCTAAGAATCATAAATCCTATAATGGACAACCATGAGGCACTATTGCAAGTCATGGTCACATTTTGTAGAATTCTATTGAGCTTTGAATACTTACTAATAATGACAAAGAAAAATCCTGAAGGACATCAATAAGTTCAATCAAGAGATAGTGGTCATCTTTAATTTTCTTAATAGATTGGGAAGTATGAAGAGCACAGAGGGCTTGAAAAATCTATTTCGAAACACAATCTCCCACTTTGAGCCAATGCAAATGAACTGTAATTTGAGAAACTATATCTATATGATTATCTACAATTTTATTTTATTGATGAAGGTTGACCACTTACATTTGAAAGGTAGGTGCAAAGAGATGAGCTTCTAGCATAGTTTTGGCTTGGTAGAGCTTCAAGGTGGTGGCCTCATATGAGATATGACAAAATTGTGAGAACTAGAAACATAATTTTAAAGGAAATGAGAGCTACACTTGATATCCCTACCACCATTCAATCCAACCTATTTTCTAAGTAGACCAAGACTCAAGTCTCTAGAAACATCGAATGTGGGCAAACATGGGCCAATGAGTTAGAAAAGATGTTTTGAGGAAAAACTACGACTTACTAACCTTGTTTTTAGAAATTTTCCATTTAGTGTATAATTAATTAGGAGAATGGTTAGAAGGGAAAAAATTCAAAAAGGGACCCATTGGAAGGGGAAAATAGCTAGAAAAAATCAAGAAATATTGTGCTAAAATCATAGCATGATCTAGCTATTTGTAGACTTTGTTAGGCCATACCCAAAAATTACTCAATGTGGACCAATCTTAGTGTTTGTTGTAGAATCCCAGGTTGGGATCATAAAGACCTAATTTATTACTTATGAGATACCAAAATTATCTTTGTGATTTATCCATTCCATGTGGAGAGTAGCATCTTGATCACATGCCATCTTCACTATACTAAAGTCACTGCACAAACCCCAAGTGATGACAAACATTAAATTAAATATCCAACACCAAACAAAAGATCTTTCAACAACATCATTGGGGTCATAAATATAAGTAATACCAAAGGAATGATTTTTAATATTGAAAATATTATATAACACTCTATTAGTAGGTTCACATCGATGATGTACTAAATGTAGCTACCAGCTAGTAGAGAAAAAGGTGATAACTTCTCCACGAATTGTATCATGATTGCTACAAAAAAAGAATTAACTATCCAAATGACTATCATGTCTCATTTCCAATCAATCTAAGTTCATACATGTTAATTTGTACTTGTGTCTTCCCTATTTCCATCTTCTATATGTTTTCCCTTCCTAAGTATGCCTTTTCTTCTAGCTATGCTCTTCCCTTTTTACCAACATTTTAGAATTATCCACCCTATGATGCCTTACATTTGTCACCAACCTTGTCATTGTATTTTTCAAACTTCTCAATCCTAGCATGCTCATTGTCACATCCCATTTCTTTACATTTTGATTATGATGCTAAAAAAATTGAATTATGAATAATTATAATAAGATGATGAATCAGTCCAATGCCAGTTTGATATTGTTTTAGTTGATTTCCATAATAAAATTAAATTTCATTGAGATGAAGATGATTGTTTTTTATTAGATAAGCAGGGGAAGGGCCCTGATCCCATGGTTACAACAAAAACTTAAAAAAGAAAACAGGGTGGATAAAACAACACCACCAACCAACATTAAAAAACATGTCTAGGGTGGCATGCAGGCCAAATACCAGATCTATAACCATAGAACCACTAAAAATAATAAAAAACAAGAGATTACTCGTAGAGTTCATAAAATCACGAAGACCATTTATTAGGTCCACCATATACCAGCTAGTCTGAAATCATAATAGAGCTATTTGGAAATAGCAGTCTAGTATATAAAATAAAAACGAAAAAAAGAGCAGGGAAACCATCAAGAAATAGAATAGGAACCATGTCAATAATTGGAATTAGCTAACAAATCCCCATAGTCACCAATTTGAGAGACAAACTCCCTCCAATCATGACCAACTTCCATGGTAATAGTAGCCTCTCCAAGGGTGTGCAAGAAAACCCAAATCCAAACCACTAGAAGATTAGCATTTTTAGAAAGTTTGAGACCATCCACACTCTTTAAAACAATCAACCCACAACAAACCTGTTTCTTAGAAAACCAAATTTCAGAACCATAAATTTTCCTCTCCAATAACCAATTTGCCTCTCCACCTCTATAGGAGAAATTACTAAGAGTATCCAATCCACTACCATAAAGACTCCCCAACAAACCCGAACTCCACATGAATAGGAAGGGTCTCCACCTTAATTGGAGCAACAAGGGAGAAGATCTACAGAAGAAGCATGAGCCACCCATGAAACCCTCAAAACCCATCTCCACCTCCATAGGAGAGGTCTCCAACTCAAAAGGAGAGGACTCTACCTTAATAGGAGACACCATCTAAAGAGCTAAGAGGAAAACACACACTCTAGTAGAGAGAGAACTCTTAGCAACTGAAAGCAACAAAAAACTCTGAGCCTTCAACAAGAACTTTGAAATCCATCCCACCAAAGAGTCCACCATAGCTTCAATATTAGTCACAACACTTGCGGGCTATCTGCAATCTTATCACAAATGGAACCAACAATCCTTCAAAGAGGGCCTCAAAAGCAACCATGTACCATTAGTTCAACATATCCACCCTAGCTTCAAAAACAACTCCACTTAAGGCGAACACAACCACCACCTTAAGAAAACCCCCAACCTATTGAGGCAAAAACATAGAGCAACAATCATAAGAATAAACCCCCCACCACCACTAGAGGATCTTATAGAATAACCCAACTATCATTACATTGACAATTAAAGAAAAACACCTTAAAAAATGGCAAAGGGAGGAAGTCTCCAATAGAGACCAAACACCCTATGCACTAAGACACACCACAAAAATAGGAAGTATTCCACATACCTTCCAAAGGTCAAAGACTGAAGGACAACCAAAACCTTGAAACCCACTGAAGCAAGAATGAGTAGCTCCAAGACACAACTAGAGAACAAAATGCCCGACTCTAACAAAGAAGCACAGAGCATAAAAATATCGTAAACCCCAAGAAACCTAGAGTCCAGAAATTGGACAAAAACAACCATACGCAAGAGTAGGGAGACAAAGCAGAGCACCTAGAAAGAAGGGACAAAAGCACACAACCCAAACAACACAACAAAACATGCATAAGAAGCATACTACAAAGACCCACAAGGACACCAAAGAAAACCACTCAAGAAACATCTAACATCCATCCTCCCACTAGCAAACAGGAAATCAACAAGCAACATAGATAAGACATCCAACAACCAAGCCCAAGAGACCACCATATTCGCCAAAACAATGACCTCTAACATATTCATAGAAGGAAGAGAGCAAGAACAAGGAGTCTTTAGAGCAAAAACCAATCACAAATAACCCAATAACCTCACCCACACCATCTCCCTCAAGGAGACACTTCAGAAGAACAAAGCATAAGGAGCTTAAAGACCCGCAAGGGAACCATAGAGAACATCACAAGGAACTTCTACCAGCCATCCTCCCTCCAACAAATAGAATAGTTGCAGGAAACTCAGTGAAGACATCCAAAGACCCAACCCAAAGGTCCACCATAGTCAACAAAACAATGACCACCAACACAAGCATAGAAGGGATGTTGCAAGTCGTTGAAGAAAGAAAATACAAAACGAAGACTTTGAAGCCAGAACCAAGCACAAGAAACCCAGTAACCTCACCCAAGTTGTCACCCTCAAGGAGACATTGTAGAGCAATAAGGCATAATAAGCCGGAATACTCCACAGGAGTAACGTGAAGGCACCCACTAGAGCTACCCACACCAATAGTAGGCTAGTTCAAGCAACAAACAAAGCGAAGAATTTCCCCTATATCCCCATAGGCACTGTCACCCTCAAAAGAGAGGCAAAAAAAACAATGACCAAGAACATAGCAAAGGCCATGCAAAATGCCGAGGTTTAAGAAACAAAAGTGCTCAACAAAGGGAAAACAACAGACAACTTTAGATTCCAAAATCTCAGCGAGGGAGGAATCAAAGGCATGAGCTTGATTTGAAACCCTGATAGCATCTCCCACCTCGCAAAGTAGAGAAACCCCACAGAAGAAGTCTGAGAGTCTCTTGGGACTGAAAAGGCACGACACAACAACATTAGTAACAACCCGCATAGAGCCGAGAAGAGTCGACTTCTCCCACAAGAAAATCAAGTTGAAACAGAGACGTTGTCCAACAGTGAACTGAAAAGCCTCAGCATCATCCTTCGAATCAACCTCACCATCATCCTCACCTATAGAAATTTTCAAAACACACCCCCTCTTCCTTTCCTGCTCATTTTTTATACATTATGTTTTAGTGATTTATTATGATGTGTGTGTGTGTGTTTTCATACAAACTACCTCAATGGTTTGATGAGGTGGATGCAAGATATTGTGTTTTCCCCTCTCGAATGTGGAGGGATAGAATCATTAGAGAGAGAGTAGAAGATCCAAAAGGAAACATCATGGCCACCATTATTTTGAGAACACACACACAAACATAAGTTAATTTGGTTGTAGTCCTTATGCATTCATGTCGTGATATGCTTGATTGTGGTTCATCAGTTGTGTTTTTCTACATACTTCACATCATTGCAATGTCTTATTAACTTATTTAGTTGCATATTGATGTCCATGGCATGTGTTTTATTGGATAGAATGATATTAAAAGGTAAACATGGTTGTAGCAAAAGAACATTATTTTATGCAAAACATTTTCTCTAAATAATAAAAATAAATTTACATATATTTAGTTTCAAATCTCCTTATGCATATTTTCTATAGTTAAAATTGATCAAGATCATCTAGTTTTTCTTTAGGGTCTTTTAAATATTTAGGGAAAGAGGGGAAAAATAAAATAAAGAAAGCATTATGGAGTTTTCAAAGTGATTCTTGAACAGAGCAACAATATAAATATGCTTCCATTACTTTTCTTAATAATAGCTTTTCATGCAAAAATATATGATATGCATATGAAGGTTTTTAAAAATCTTTGTAAACTTGTGACATGCTTCCATTAGTGATTTTTGACGATAAAATTCTTAGGCCATTGTAAGTGTTTGACCTCTGTTAAGTATGTTTGAATGGCCAATAAAATTGTTAAGTGTTTGGCCTTTGTGTATCATTGGGTATGATTATTTATTTTGAATTTAAGTGTTCAACTTCTATGCATAATTATTTATGATGATCTCTTTTGATATTTAGAGTCCAACCTCTTTCTTCTAGCTATAAACCCTTATTGGGTGTTAATCATGATAGAAACCCTGCATCTAATTTATAGTCGATGAAGTTTTTCAGTTATGTTTAAACTTTATATACATACATACATACATACATACATATATATATGTGTGTGTGTGTGTGTGTGTGTGTGCGCGTGGGGAGAGAGAGAGCATAAAATTTTCTTGTGTTTTATATGTATTCTTTGGCATAAGTTGTGACATTTGGGTCATTGTTAGTTCTTGTATTTTGTAAGTTAAATCATGACTTATTTTTTTGTAAGGGGTAAAAACTTTATTGAGCCAGAATAGCAAGCAAATAAAATAGTACAAAAAACCTGCCCAGGGTCAAGAAAACTAACTAATAAGTCAAGAAACTCCCAAAAAGCATCTCATATCTTCCATCATAGAATCCTCTAGAACATGGGATAGGTCCTCAGGGAGGCCTTCCCAATCCTCCACCTTCCAAGTATCCATCCTCTCTGACACTCATCTAGCCAAGCAATCCACCACCTTGTTCCATTCCCAAGGGATATGACAGAAGGTGATAGTTTCCAACATCCCACTCAAAGTAATAATTTGCTTGGCTACAACCACAAGCTACCAATTCACCCCATCAAACTGTTGTTTTTCAACATGTCAATCACCACCTGAGAATCCGACTCACAAACAATGCTCCTCCAACCAAGGACGTAAGCCCGTTCAAGGAGGGCCAAAAGAATCACTAAGTCCTCCATATAGTTATTGGTTTGCTTACCTTTATACAAAGAAAAGAAGAAACTCACCACCCTTGAGCTATCCTTGCCAATACCACCCACCCCAACATGATCGAGATTACCCCTAGATGACCCGTCAATATTAATTTTTAGAATCCCCAGAGGCGGGGGGCTCCAATAACCGTTGTGTTGGATCCTTACTCTGCCACACCTTCTTTGCCTAGGCGGAGGACAACCCCTGCTACCAACTAGAATCTCCAAAGTTCTAACCACACTCAGGTCACCAGAATCCATTGGGACCGAAAGGTCACACTTGGCCACTAGAGTCTCCTGAATAACCCCCAAAATCCTCCTCCAAAGTTGTCCAACCAAAAGATTTTTATCCAAAAATATCCTATGGTTGCATTCCAACCAGATATGCCAAATAATCAGACTGGGACCAATTTTCCAAACAGTTTCAAGAAAAGAAGTCCTCATTGGAGGCCTTCCCTGGCTCTTCCAAAAGTCCTCCAAAGAACAAGCATGACAACATGGTTGGTTCCAAGCTCTCCACCAGAAATGCCAAATAATTCTAGCAAAGGGACACTGAAAAATAGGTGTGAGGAATACTCTTCATGACAATTGCACAAAAAACACATAGAAGGGCCCATGAATCCACGCTTTCTTAGATTCTCCCAGGTGAGACATTTCTTCTACACCATAATACAAGCAAAGAAATTACACTTAGGCCAAGAAAATCTGTTCCAGACTTGTTTCCACCACGGAACCCCCAAACCCCCAAACACTTGCCTGTCTAGTACTTGGTATCCAGAGGCAACCGAGAATTTACCCTTCGGATCATCTCCCCAAGCTAGAACATCTCTCCCTTGAAGAGTTGCAAACCCACCCAGCTAGAATATTAGCCAACTCCTGACGATCCTCCTCAGATTCCCCAGGGGGCCACTCCTACGGGTCCTTCCATCTATAGACATTCAATTGACCAGTAACTAGAGGCACTTTGAAATCCGTCACCCGACTCCAACCCACCTCAAGGAAATGATCACATAATACCTACAAATGAGGATGTGATGACATAATAGGGGATGTCCATCCCAAGAATCAAACCAAAATAGAGCATCCAATCCACTATTGCATATCCAAAACAACCCATGTTTAATTAGATTGGCCCCTCTTCTAAGAGTGCCCCAAATCATGGAGCCCTTCCCCTCAAGACTGAAACGAGGAACATCTGCACTCTCCACATCCCCAAGATATTTTGAGGTGAGAATTCTAGCCCATAACTGGTGTTGCTAAGTACACCATCTCTAGTATAACTTAGCAGCCAAAGCTTGCCCATTCAAATCAGCTCTATGCAAACCAAGCCCACCTTCTTGCTTCGGTCTACAAGCCATATCCCACCTGACCAAGCTCCACTTCCTAAAAGTGAGGTTACTAGACCAAAGAAATTGTCGAGACAGACTCTCAAAATCCTTGATAAAGCAAGAGGGTGTTGATAAAGCAAAACACATGTATAAAGGAAGGGCTTGAACCACCGCTTTCAAAAGGGTAACTCGACTAGTAGATGAGAGGCATCTATAAGTTTAGTGACTAATCTTTTTATGAAACTTGTCAATAATATCCTGCCAGTGAAGCCTCAGAAGCAAACAGATAGCCAGAGGAATACCAAGATACACAAAAGGAAGTGAGCCAATTTGAAATATGAGAGTACCCTCAATTCTCTTTTGAATGATCTTAGGAGTATTGAAGAAATATATGAAAGGTTTCCCCTCATTAATACATTATCCCGAAGTAGCCAAATAACAATCCAGTGCTTTCCACATAGCAATAGCTTCATCAATTCTAGCCATACCCATTAGAGCAGTATCATCCACAAATTACAGATGGGATTGACGGGGAATGCCAGCTCCCCAATCCCAACCCTGAATGTGACCCAAATCCACATGGGATCTAATAAATCTACCTAACCCTTCAACTATTAAAATGAAGAGGTAAGGAGATAAAGGGTCACCTTGTTTAAGGCCACGAGATGCTCCAAAAAGCTCAGTGGGCTCTCCATTGACCAACACCGAAAAAGAGGCTGAAGTAACACAACTCTTTACCCACTCAATCCAATCACTAACAAAACTAAAATCCCTCAGGATATTGAAGAGGAATGCCCACTTAACCCAATCATAAGCTTTGGCCATGTCCAATTTAATGAACATGGCCTTCTCTCTCGAACTAGCCATAGAGTGAATGGTTTCAATAGTAATTATGACCCCATCCAAAATCTGTCTACCAGCAACAAATCCTCCCTATTCATCCAAAATTAACTTGCTTATCCAGGGCTTCAAACGCTATCCAATCAATTTCATAATTATCTTGTACACCACATTACATAGAGAAATTGGCTTGAAAAGATCCAAAGAATTCACACCCTCTCTTTTTGGAATAAGAGCCAAAAATGTTGCATTCATGGCCTTCAACATCTGCTTATTCTTCTGAGACTCTTGGACAACCTCCATAAGGTCCATTTTGATAACTTCTCAAAACTCCTAAAAAAAATCCATTGGAAACCCATCCGGTCTAGGAGCCTTACCTTTTTTTCATTTGGAAGATGATATCCTCCAATTATTGAAGGGAGATCAGTTTGAGCATAGCCTCATTCATTTTTTTGGTAACCAAGGGTGGTATACTGGCCATTATCATAGCTTCATCCTCATCTATAGGAGGGGAGTGCTCTAAAAACAAAGAAGAAAAATATCTAACAAATTCTTCTGAAATTGTAGTCGAGGAATAAAGAATGACCCCTTTCGAAGACACAAGGGAGGAGATAATGTTGTCTTGCCTCCTATCCTTAACAAAATTATGAAAAAATCAATGTTTCTATCACCCTCTTGCAACCAATCAATTCAAGATTTCTGCTTCCAAAAAATCTCCTCCCTTAAATCCCATTCCTCCACCTCCTTCACTACTGCAGCTTCCAACCTACCCAAATCCTCAGTGAGACCTTGGTCTTGAATATGTCTGGTAATGGAGTCCAAGTGATCCTGGGCATCCCTCCTTGCCAAAAAAAATTTACCAAAATATTTCATGTTCCAGCGCTTCAACCTATATTTCACATATTGTAGCTGCTTAGAAAAAGAACCAAATCACCACCATTCAGGAACCAAATCATGCAACGACATATCTCTGAGCCACGTAAGCTGAAATCTGAAGGATTGCTTCTTAGAAGATTGAGAGAAGATCACTAAAAACTTAATCAGACAATGATAAGATCTGCACCAATCTAAGATCTCTAAACTGGTAGGCCATCTATCACTAAGCCAAAAACTAGACACTAAGAACCTATCCAACCATTCAAAGATAGCATCCTCCCCACTTTGCCTATTATTCCAGGTAAATATGCCATTAGTAGGTCTAACATCAATCAAGTTCAAAAAAAGAACATTCTCTCTTAGGATGTCCGAAGAAGGATCCAAATGGGCACTACCCCCCTCTTCTCTTCCAACAAGGAGACAACATTGAAATCTCTCGCCAGAATCCAAGGAAGAAGGGAATCTAAAGAATGTACACACCTAACCTAAGCCCACATCTAAGCTTTACCCAACAAATCAGTAGGAGCATAAATATTGGAGAAAATAATCCTCTCCCCCGACTTCCAATTAGAGGCAACAAATGAAATTGAATACCTGCATGAAAGCCACCATAATGGAGTCACCTTGTGCAGATCCCATAAACAAGCCACCCCACCAGAGTTGCCATGCACTCCCACACACTAACATTGACCTTTTCCCCAAATCTTTGAAGACACACTCAGCATACCTTCAACAGATAATTTAGTCTCTTGAAGGAAAAGTACATCCGAAGAATAAGCACGAATCAAGTCACAAATAGCCTTTTGTCTAGGGACATTATTCATATCCCTTACATTCCATGAGAGCACGATCATCACTGAGGTTGGGAGAAGTGGGAATCAATAGTCCTCGCCATCCAGACTCTACCAATGTCTCACCAATTAACTTAACCTTCTCTTGGTCCTTCCTCCCCACATTGAGAGTATTTTCTGAAGCCCCTTTTTTGGGAAGCTTTTGTTGCACCCCCAATGTAGAAGAAGAAGGCTTAGATTTTCTAGAATTAGGAGCACACTTTGCACTATCAATGAAAGCACCAATGACACTAGGACCTCCGAAAGCCTCATAAAATGGTCTGACCTCCTCCAGAGTCTCAGTCGAGGGAGGAAGATCTGAATCCATTTGAGCTTCACTCACCTCCAGCAACCTCGAGTTAGGATAGCTAGAAGGTATGCATCCAATGTTTGTCTCCACCAAAGGGCCATCTGTACCCTGCACAACCAAGGGAACTCCCTCTTCCTGTACCAAGTTCTCTAAAGCCTCAAACCTATTGAAAGTATCCTCTTCTTGTCTATCCTTAAGAGTCCTCTTCTTCCCTCTACCTTTGTTCTGATTTTGCACTAGGACAAAGCCCTCCTTATTAGCTTCCATCCCCTGAGTAGGAGCCTTACCCTTGTCCAACTTCTGAGCTAGATGCGAAGGAGAATTATTCACACCAGTAGCATGAATAGCCCATAGACAATTATGTTGGAGATGACCATGTTCATGGCATAGTCAGCACCTGAAAGGTAAAGCCTCATAGTCTAACTATTGTGTCCAAGAATAAGATCCAATACTCATGTCAACAAAATCCGGCAGTGGATTATTCAAATCAATTTTGACACATATTCGAGCAAAGGGAAAAA